>LZPO01027494.1:202048-212445 GCA_001675575.1 Neotoma lepida | reverse complement strand
GAAAATGATTTTAAAATGTGATATAGGCAATGGAATTCATTCAGCATTAACGAAAATGTAAGTACTGAAACTTGTAGGAGAATCATCAAAATTGAAAATAATTTTGTAAAAAACATGACCATTTTACAAAAAGCTGAATAACTTTTCACTATCTCATATGGATGTTTTACTTTCATGTATATATGCATGTCAATATGAGGGAAGATTTTGCTACTTCATGAAATTAGAAAGAGTTCTGTCAAATAGAACCAATTCTTAAAGGAAATGATTGGAAAGAGAATGGAACAAGAACACAGAAGGTACTAAGGGTTTAGAAGAAATTCAAAAGTATCACAGGCTCCCAAACAAAAAGTGGAGGGAGTCAAAAATAGGATAATCAATAACATGCACTATGTAAAAAAATGTCATTATAAAACCCTTGACAATAAATGCTAGATATAAGCAAAGAGTAGAAAATTCAAAATAGAGTTTACCAGAGAGAACTCACATGCATCAAATATAAGGAATGCTTAAAAATTAAAAAGAAGGGGAAATGGTGTCAGGTCCCTGAACAAAATTATGTCAAGATATCCTCAGGAACGAGGGAAAGAACAATTAAGAAGGGGTGTCTGACTTTCATTGAATTTGGGATAATGGAAATAGTCACTAACATATTCAGAAAGAAATAGGGAGATTAATAAACTTTGGAATGTCAATGGCAAAAGTGTTAGTGTGTATCAAGGCCAGTAAAAATTGGAAAGGCAAAGAGTGAATGGGCTCATTCATAAGTGGAATTGGAAATGTAGTGAATGAAATTATAGAGAAGCAAAGTACACATCCCCAGAACCCAAGTAAATGCCAGGTGGTGTGGCCAGACTGTAATTTAGGTCTTGGAGGCAGAGCCATGGATACCCACAGAGCATCCTGGACAGAAAGACTAGCCATCTTTATGAGCTGTGGGTTTAACTTGCTTCAGTTAATTAGGTGAACAAACAATCAAGAATGTTTTCTAAAAGCAAATGTTCACATCCATTCAATGGGGTCACGAGCCTACAACCTCAGAGATGTTCACAGTAGAAGAGTAGAACTAGAAAATTGGACCCACACATAAAAGTCAAATTATGCAAAAAGAATATTAATTGATTAGTGTACTCTAGGCTCATTTATAGCCCAGAAATTTGAAAGTAGCTATAAAAAGCCCAGAGTTTCTACACAACAAATTTCTTAGAGGAAAAGTCATTTTAACATACTCCTCTCAAATAAAAATAATTGAAAGTATTGAGTGGGCAAAATTCACTTATTTGATCCCTTTGTCAATCTAGTGTGCATTTGTGAAACAAGATTTCACAGCCTCCCTCAAAGATAAGCAGAAATTGGGAGCAGGTAGCTCACTCAGCTCAATCTATGAAAGGTAACTCTGTGAAGGTAACTTCAGGGACTCAATGAGCATACAAGAAGCTCTAACGATCCACAATTTTTCCATTGCTGAGATTTTTGTGTGTTCTCTACTCCCTGGAGTATTTCTGCTTGTTTCTTTGATTAGAGACAGAATCTTTCTGTATAGCCCTGCTGTCTGGAAATGTGCTATGTAGATCAATATGGCCTCAAATTGACAGATAGCCTCTTTCCACTGCCTCTTGTGGAGAGGATTAATGCCATAAGTCACCACACCCTGCATCAGTGCTGAGTATTTATTACAGCCAATAGCATGCAAAGATACTAATATAATCAATTAACCACGTCAACAAGGAAATATGTTTTGCTTAGTAGGCATGTGTGGTGAACATATCCATGGAACTACCTGTAAAAAATAGATGGGAACATAAGAGCCCTTCATGCTTAAGAAATACATTTCCATGTACTTGAGGTGGAAATGTAAGTTTTACAGAATGTTTGCCGATGTCCTCAATGTGCCAAGTTCCACAGAGCTCTTAGTCACAGAGTGTATTTCTCTTTCAGAAAAGGTTGCATGACAACCTTTTTTGAGACAAGGTTTCTCTGTGTAGCTTTGCGCCTTTCCTGGAACTCACTTGGTAGCCCAGGCTGGCCTCAAACTCACAGAGATCTGCCTACCTCTGCCTCCCAAGTGCTGGGATTAAAGGAATGCACCACCACCGCCTGGCTCAACCACATAATTTTTAAGAACTAGCACATTCTAGCTTCCTTGATATGGAAGCCTGCTGTACAGAAGATTTTCTTTGGTATGAGCTGTGCCAAGTGTCAGAATATTCTTAGGTGCATTTTGTGATCCTCTCTCTGACACTCTTTTCCAGATAGATTGTATTAACTGCACAATAAATAAGGACATTTGAAAACTCTGTTTTGTCTCTTGAACTTATTAATCCTCACTAAATTGCTATACAGAAATCATTAAAACAGTGTCAAATTTCAGAATGTGCCTGAACAATGTCCACAATCTTCTTTCTAGCAGAAGCATACCCAAGATAAGGTTTACAGAAAGAGTTAGAAAGAAGAAATTTTAAATGAGTTCTGAAATTTTAGTCAGTGTACTAGAACTAGAACTATAGAAATCCTGAACATTATAGTTGGACTATGGTAAGTACAGAAAGGGCTCAATAAAATCACCCATTTTAAAGAGGGTTAAAAAACAGTATGTTGGGGAAAAAAATGTGTCAGTGTACCACATAGAGTAAATTCCTTCAATTTCTATGCAAATATCATTCAAATGATTCATGCCACACCACACTGGAGATAAAAGTCTGCATCAAAATATGGAAAAAGTTTTTGACCCATCTTTTAAATTTTATTGGGTATCCAAGATTTCCTATGAAGAAAAAAATATGACAAATCTGGAAAATGCTGCAGGAGATCCTTGATTCTCAAGACACTTAGGAGACTCCACAGTGGAGAGAAAACATGCTAATGTATAGAATGTGGTGAGACCTTTGCCTGTTTCTCCACTTTTAAAGATAATCAAAAAAATCCTGGAGACAAAACTTATAAATGTAAAGAATATGCAAATTACATTACGAGTGTTCACATCTCCAAGCCCATCACAAAATCCATTTAGGAGAAAAACTCTCTATGTGTACAGTATCAGAAATCCTTTACCTACTTCTCAACTCTTAAAAATCATCACAGGATTTATACTAGAGAGAAACCATGCTGATATAAAGAATGTTGAAAATCCAATGCCTAGAGCTCAGAGCTTATATGACTTATGAAATTTTATGTTGGTAAAAAATTTGATAATCATTGTCCCAGTGTTTATGTAGAAAATGTTCTTTAAAATATAGAGACCTGACTATGGTATATTGAACAATGTTCACATCTTACTCGATGTCAGAGAAAATAAAATAAGAAGGCATGTATAATTGAAATTTAGAAACATTTTGCCAACAAATGCAACTTTTATTCACCCAGGAGCTTCTTGGTAAATGTGATACATAGGCATTAAATTTGTCTACAGAATGACTCAGAAATTACTTTTAATAATGGTGCAAATTCATGTTAAAATTGATGAAAGCAAAATGATTTAAAATATAAGGACTTTAACCTAGATACTCTACTTATAACCATCAGTAAGCTAAGATATTAGTGTTTTTGTTATATTCTACCTGAAGATTATTTTGTTCAGAGTATTTTCAATTGTAAATAAGTACATATTATAGAAAGTTTTAACGTTAAATTATTCTCTTGACTAAATTCCTAAAAATTTATTAAAAATTTGTGTTCAATACCTGCTGCATTGGCATGTTAAATATTTATTTTATGGTAGAAAGGTGTCATTATATCAGCTCAACAGATGGCAATACAAACTAAAACGTGTTTACTTCGTAGTACATTGCTTGGCATAAATTCTAACATAGAAATCAGTAAATGTGTGTGTGGGGAGCAGAGGGACATTGGAATTTGGTAAGGACTGAATGAGTGTCATGTGTATACAGGGAAAATTCCATGTCAGAGACCACATACCTGAGTATGTGCCCATGGAAAAATGGTGAAACCAACCCTTTGAGGTGCTGAATGTCGTTTAGACTCAGCAGAATGAGAAAGCCTCCTGTGCTGCAAGTAGATGTTAATAGTTACAGAAAATATTCACCTCTGCCTTCTACTCATGGTGGTTTAAGTCTCAGCAGTGCTCCACTAGAGAGATGGCCCTCCTGACATTATGCAAACTTGCCTCCTTATTCAGCTGGATATAATGACTTCTCTACCTGTAGGTATTATCCCTGTAACATTGTTCATCTCTTTGTAATGAATAAGCAGAGATTCCTAGTGAGGTTGTTTCTCCATCAGAGGGCAGAGTCCACCTAGTTCCAGCTATTGTGTGTGTCCCTTTTTCTGTTCATCTATTTTTTTCTTATGACATCATCAACGAACTCACACCTTTAATCACACCATTTGAGAGGGAGAGACAGGCCACTTTCCATGTTTGGGGCTGCTATGTTGTATACAGTGAGTTGCAGGACAGCCAAGTTGATTACACAGAAAAACACTGTCTTCAAGAACTAAAGGAAAAAATAATATTAATTATATGACAAGTAATTATAATAAACTGGGTCGTGGGATACAATGGGTAAAATCACTGAAGACCTTGGTGAGGCATGAACTGCCTTCATGTATCTTGGCCCCAAACACCTAGGTTTTTTCTGACAGTTGAAATGCTTTCATCTGCATCTACAAAGATTTTGTCTGTCATTCTCAATGTCGTTTTTATCAGCCATCAAGGAGTAAGAGAATGTAAGGGTCCTTAAGGGTCTCAGCTGTGCTCAGCATCTATTGGAAATGCGTGCCTGATTTTTCTGGATGTAGCAGGTTAATTCAATCACATTTTCATCTCTATACAAAAGTCATTCGTGATAGTGGTCTGAATACATGAAAGGAGGACTTTCAGTTTGGTCTGCTTCTGAGAGCCAATAGTTCTCTGTATCTCAGCTCTGGTGTAATGTAAAACAGGGAATGAGGTTTTTCATGCTTGCCTTCCAATTTCTGNGTGTGGTACCAAGTATAGGGNATATTTGGTGTTTTGAAATCTGAAATATTATCAGGAAGGTGAAATTTTAAAATAAAGTTTCCTGAGAGGATCCACATGGATGGGAAAAGAGAGATGACATATTCTCAGGTAAATAAACACTTTCATTTGTAGTAGCCCCTAATCTTTAACCAGTAGTTTTGACAAGGCTTTCCTTTTCTTTTTTTCAAATTGTTGTGAAAATAAACTCTTTAGAATACATGTCACCTGTGTGCATTTCTCCACTTTTCACAGTTTTCTCACAATTTTAGTTTTTCTGGACAAATTCTTTCAATGCATAATGTAGAATATTTTGATACTACACACAAACATGGATAATCACTTCCTCCTGAGAATGTAATTGAGTCATCTCTAACAGTGAGGAAGGACCAATGTTCCATGATCCTTTCTCTCAGAGATCAATTGCCGGTTATATAAAAGTCATAGAAAGTGGCACAAAGAAACAAGATGGTATGTCTGCTCTACTAAAAATGTTTAAAGTAGAATTGCTATAAAAGACATCCTAGTGAACCTGCAATGCCCTTCAGTTGTGCTGACACCTGTTACCAATCTCTGGCATGGGGGCTGATGATGATTTTCCTGCCCTGTCTGAGCAGTGTCACATTTGCCTTCATCACTTAGAGTTCTCTGTTTTTTCTTTAGGAATAGTAACAGCTTTGAGGGAATTTACAGAGGAAAATGCAAATTTAATCAGGATTAATATGGAAACTGGAGTTTCTCTTCAGGTATCATCTTTACTCCCATGTGATGCAGGAGGAAAGTTCCAACATTATGTATATGCAGTCTAGCTGCTAAAATCAGAGATGCTGAAGCAGGCCTAATTTGTATGCCTTTGAAGATCACTGTATTGTGAAAAGGCTTTACCACACTGCTTACATTCATAAGGTTTCTCTCCAATATGTGTTCTTGTATGCCTTTGAAGATCATTGTGGCATGCGAAGGCTTTACCACACTGATTACATTCACAGGGTTTCTCTCCAGTATGTGTTCTTGTATGCGTTTGAGGACTTTTTTGACATGCAAAGGCTTTACTACTTGGATTACATTCATAGGGTTCTTTTAGAGTAAGGGTTCATTCATGCTTTTGAAGAGTATTGCGATGCGCAAAGACTTTCACACATTGAGTATTTTCAGAAGATTTCTTTCCAGTTTGACTGCTTCCATGCCTGCAAGGATAATGACACATATAAAAACATTACTGCATTCATTTCACTGTTGAATCCTTAAATTTGTATGAAGTAATTTTACAGTTAATTGTAAAGCTGAATTAGATCTTAACGTTTTATCACTGTGTTTATAATCATGTTCTTCCCCTTCATTAAGAGTTGTTCTGCATCTTAAAGATGCCTGTGATGCTGAGAACCTTTATTATATGGTTCAAAATTATGGAATCTTTTTTCTATATAAGAATTTTTACATTTTTGAAGAGATTAAAAACTTAGAGCTTTACCACTTTTATTGCATTCATAAATTACCCTATACTGTGATTCATACTATATTTGCTAAGTGAACTAGAACAAACAGAAGTATTTACACAGTGCTCGTACTCATAGGACTTATCTGCCATGTCAGTTTATTGATGTATTAACAATGAAATTGGAAAGCCAATTACTTATATACTTGAATGAAATTTAACAGGTATAGTCAACATTAGGATTGCATGTATCTTCTAATTGTTCTGAGACAATGGTATGTGATATATTTACATACACCTATGGTGTATCCAGTGAGTAAAGAAAGAATAACAAATCAAAGGTTGCCACATTGAATTCACAGTTTGACTTTCTGTCCTCATAGTCTTGTAGTATAGGGTTAAGATTTCTCCATGACAATGCCCTTGACTTTTGACTCTAACTACCCTTCTCACTAAACAGCACAGTCACAACAAGTATATGATTAATGCTAGTTTTAATTTGCATATTATAAGGTTTGGAGATATATTTATCACCTCTTAAATGTGCATACATTTTGCAATATGGGTGGTATGAAATAAATGGATTGACAATTCTAAGACATAGCTCTCATCGTACTATGATTCAAATGGTGGTATCTGTTAAGGCTTTGTTTCCTTAATTTCTTTCTTAAAAGTATGACTTGCAATTGCAATTCACCTACCTAAAATTGAGNATTATGGTTTTGTGTGAATGTAATAATCATCAATGCACTTAAAGGGGTGGTTATATACAGAGTTACATTTCCGGACACATTAAAATTTGTTCACAGGCATATTTGTATCAGCTTTCAAAAGAAAATTACCTGTCAAGTCTTCTAGAACTTTGATAATGTTCTTCAATATTATGGTCTTCACAACTGTATCCTAAAATATAGTACCATAAAATGTATATTATTCAAAACTGTCTAAAATTTAAGTTACTATCTTCAGTGAATCTTAGAACCTGACTGATTAATTCACCTCANTCTTCTTTCTCAATCAAAGTAAAGAGAAACATCCAAAACCAAGGAACAGTGTCCCCTTAATTTAAAATGTGAAGAAAATTCTGTCTTTCCTATAATAGTGAAGATCCTGTAGGTCTCCAGCATCACATCTTTGTAGAGATTCCTCTGGGAAGGATCCAGCAAAATCCATTCTTCCCAAGTGAAGTTGACATGCACATCATCATACGTCACTGCATTCTAAATTATCCCATACATGTATACAAAAGAAGGCATGATATGGACAACATTGTAAATATATCCTTCCTTGACAGTATAGTCATTTAAGTCTGGTGCTCCCTATTCTTACTTTATGATATAGATATTAGAATATAATTACGAACTAACTTTAGAAGGAAACTGAATAGGAGGTTCAACTCTGTTATTCCTGTACCCTTTGAACAGGATATCACTTTGCCAGGGAAATGCTATTAAACATAGACACAAGTAAACAGATCAACAGTACATAGAAAACATGAGAGAAATTGCATGAATAATTACTAACTACAAAAAGAAAAAGATCAACAAATTTGGTGTATTGGCTCATGCCTTTAACCCTAGCACTCAGAAGGCATGGGCAGGTATATCTGCCTCTGAGTTGAATGCCAGCCTAGTCTATGCAATCAGGTCCAGGACAGTCAAAAGGACATATTAAGATCCTGTCTCCCATTCAAGAACCAGTCAAACAAAGTAAAAGGGAGAAAGAAGTCAGAGGTTTTTAATGGAAGTTCCTACAAAGATTTATGCATTTTCTCTAGTTCTGTATTAATCTTCCAGAAACTTGAAGTGCCATTATCTAAACGGCAACAGCAGTAAGATTTAACAAAAAGACATTATGTTTTTAAACAGTTACAAATGGACAGATGAAAATATTAGTAAATGCTGATCATAAATAATCAACATAGGGCAGGAAAGATGGTTCAATAGTAAAAAGCTTTTGTTATTCTTGCATATAGGTGGACTCAATTGCTAGTACTTAAATAGGGGATTACAACTATCCATTATTCCACGTTCAGAGTTTCTGAGAGCATCTTCTGATCACTGTGAGGACTAGGGACCTACATGTTGCATATCCACACATACAGGTAAGAAATTCATATTCATTTAAAAAATTCAAGACAAACACAACAGGCATGAAGAAAGTCATGCATCTGCAATCCAATGACTTAGAAGGCTCAGGCAGTATTGACCATGAATCGATGGCATGCTGGGAATCAGAATGATGCCCTCTGCCAAATTTGAAAATTGAAACATGGGTTAAGCTCAGTACAACAGCATATGTTTGACACATACAAAAACCTACATTTCAGGCCCATCACCCAATAATGTAAAAACAAAAAAACCAGGAAGAATGGCTCACTATTAATCCCAGGTCATGGGAGCCAGTGTCAAGTGGATCTCTAAGTTTAAGACCAGCCTGGTGTACAGAGGTGTACTGTCACAACAGCCAGGACTATACAGATGAACCTTGTCTTCACAAACAAACAAAATAATTAAAACAACAGGCTACCAAACTGTCTTAGCAATGAATAGCATTTGCTTCTACTGTATCTTATTTGAATTAGAAATAGAGTCTTTAATCGTGGTGAGGGCTTGACAGAACAAGAAGGAAGCTGGCTGATTAATTTCAACCACAGCACAGCAGACACAAATAGGAAATGGGTTGAGGCTATAGAGACTCATATCACACCCACAATGAGAAATTTCATGGAGAAAGTCTCTTCCTAGTACAGGTTTCACAAGCAATTGAAAGAAAGTCACCAAAGAGAGACACATGTTCAAATATATCATCCTCTCTGGGAGTTTTTTCATTCAATCAACTACAATCTGACCCACGTCAACTGTAGACTCATGGTCATCCATGAAATAAAAGCATTTAGTCACTTCAATGATACTCATAGTCTGCATTAGCCCTTACACTATTCAAATGTCCAAAATCTCTTCTGACACTCAAGTTGGTCTCTTGACAGTGACATCTTGCAAAATCAGAAAACAAGTTACATCTTTCCAACATACAATGGCACAGAATACCATTCACACTCCAAAACAAAGAAACAGAGATAGAGTGAGGGAAGATTGTACCAAGGCACAGTCAGACAAACATCAATTCCTATAGCTCTGTCTCAGATAAATGCAGCTTTAGTTTCAAAGAGATTATCTGGTCCTATCCCTGCAACTTCTGGTATATCTTTCTCTTTGATTACTTCCACTCCCTAAATGCAGCTAGTTCTTCATGGAAGAGGTCTCATAGCTTAAGTATCTCAACATCTTGCGGTCTCAAAGACAACCCAGGCTGTTGTGGTATATTACTTTAAAATGTGTTCTATTTCTCTAAGCTGTGGAACAATTGTTTAAATGATGCAAAGATGTGTTGCATTCTTTTATGTTTCATTTGTTTAACTCTGTGAAACTGTCATACTTTCCATGTTCAAAATACCTGGTTGGGCTTATAAAGAGTTGAATGGCCAACAGATTTGCAGGGAACTATCGACAGGGCCATCAGGCAGAAAGAATAATTGGGAGGAGAAATCTGGGAGGATAAAAGGAAGAATGAACAAGAAAATGAGAGGATATCAGGGGCTAGCCACCCAGCTACACAGAAAGCCATGGAGTAAGAAGTAAAGAAAGGTACATAGAATAGAGGAATATAAAAGCCCAGAGGCAATATGTAGATGGGATAATTTAAGAAAAGCTGCGTAAAAACAAGCCATGCTAAGTCTGGGCATTTATAAGAAAGAATAAGCTTCCATGTACACAATTTTTGAGAGCTGGGTGGTAGGCCCCCCAAAGAGTAAAGAGTTAAAAGAAATAACCAACAACGTCAGGCTTCATTCCTCACAGCTTCATGCATTGAACTCTACTGTATCCTTACTGGGTTTCTGACTCTGCCAATCATAGACGCCCAAAGCAATGCTGAACTGTAACCACAGACTAAATATTCATGACCTTAAATTTTGATTCTTTCTTGTTTCCAGGGCTGGCACATGAT
>LZPO01027494.1:176093-187357 GCA_001675575.1 Neotoma lepida | reverse complement strand
GAAACATTTAAACTAGTTTATTTGTATATTGAGGTATTGGTATTTGCAGTTTGTATTAATGTTAAGACTCCAACTCTGAGAGCTGAAACAATACATATTACAGTAAATATTCCAGCTACCAGTAACCCAATGAAATTTTAAGAATGTTTTTCTAAAATAGTTAGAAGATTTCCAGGAATTGTGCCAAAATTTTTGGAATACCATTTTAATTTTATCGACATAAAAAAATTAAAAGGAGGTTGTTGATACACAATTATGCTATTATTTATTGTGCTATCAACATAATGAGTTAAATAGCTGTGATTGCATGTTACATGAAATAAAGAATGACAATAGTAGATTACTATAGTTTATATCAATAACAAATGAGGAGCAACTACACAAGCCTGTGTATAATGTGATTCTCCCAAAAGTAAAATTATCAGTGTTTCTTATAACATTTCCCCCCTAAAGGGTAATGAGTCACATATTGCTTTAGTTAGGGTTTCTATTACTATGAAGAGACACCATGACCATGGCAATTCTTAAAAAGCAAAAACATTTAATTGGGGTGGCTTACATTTTCAGAGGTTTAGTCCATTGTCATTATGATGCAACATGGTGGTGGGCAGGCATACATGGTGCTGGAGGAGCTGTGCATTGTACATCTTGACACACAGACAACAAGAAATGATCTGGCACACTGGACATGACTTGAGCATATAATGAGACCTCAAAGCTGACCCCTACAGTTACACACTTCCTCCAATAAGGCCATACCTATTGAAACAAATCTACACCTCTACCTATGAGCTTATGGGGATCATTACATTCAGACTACTACAGGTACTAAGTATTAATGCTCACAGGGAAGTAAGATATGTCCTCCTGTATAAGGAAACAGTGACCCCATACTATTGAGAAAGACTAAAAGTATAACTTTGTTTCCAAAACATAAATTATTAGGCCATGAAACTTTTAATGGGGTCCACCTAAGACCCCATGATAGATTACTTGAAGTATTCAGTTTACATTTAACCCTATGACCCCATGATAGATTACTTGAAGTATTCAGTTTACATTTAACCCTATGTGGGAATAATGAAAAGGTTGCTTCTTGTCCTTGAATTGGACAGGGAGGATAGTGAGGCATTTCTTTAATACCAGGTATTTTTTTTTTAAGATTTATTTTATTATATATACAGAAGAGGGCATCAGATCTCATTATGGATGGTTGTGAGCTACCATGTGATTGCTGGGAATTGAACTCAGGACCTCTGAAGAACAGTCGGTGTTCTTAACCTCTGAGCCACTTCTCCAGCCCCCACCAGCTATGGTTTTGAGATGCCTGTTTTAATAACTTTGCCTCCAATAACTTGTACAGATTAAACTTTTATCATTCTCATTTTTTTCAGGTGCATAATGAAAAGCCATATCATTATTAATTGAAAGCATCATGGTGTAATATTTATTATTCATGGTCAAATGTATATGTGAATCAGAAGCCTAATTGGAATGAGCATAGTAAAAGGTATTTTAGACATGTAAAATTAGCTTAGTCAGTAACACCACTACAACCAAGGCTGTACCTGATAAGCAGAACCCAGTGACATCACTCACTCATGACAAGCAGACACAGTCCTAGAACCCCATGACACCCACTGGACGATATATAAGTAGAAATCAAGAGCAATGCTTTCTTCTGTACATCTAGAGAGACAACATCTTGATCTACCCTGCATCTGGAAAGGCTCCCCAGGATCCTGACTCTCAAAACTGATTTCTGTTAGAAGCTGGACCTGACCTCCAGCAAACTTAGCACAGGTGAGTAGCTGCGGGGAAGGAGGGTTAGAACCTTAGAAATTAAGAGTGTGAGCCTTGTGTGATGACCATCGGCATAATAAAATATAACTTTTGTTACACTGACTATACATATCTACCTCTTTGTTCATGACATTACTCTTTTCCCCCACACCCTCTCCAGATATGTTGTCAGTGGTTTGGAAGGTATTTGCCAGTCTGCCTGCAATTACCACAACTCTTGCCAACAGACCAAAACCACAATCTATAGAAATAGCCAAAATTTATATATCAACCAGCTCCATAATTCTCATAGTAGCCAATATAACTAGTTTTTTAAATACAAAATAAGATATGCTTAAAAAACAAGAGTTATGAGATTGTTTACCTTATAACATTTCCAGTTTTATTAAGGAGCTCACCTATGAGGATCACCCATGCTGTCCCAAGAACATTCCAAGAATCGAGCAATTTCTGAAGTCTCAGAAGGCAATCAGGGCCCTCTGGAAAGCTCTGGAAAGCAGCTGGGAACCAGGAATTATTTGTAAGGTGTCTGGACTCAAAGAAGTGTCTGGAAAGTGGCTTAGAGACTCTAAGATCAGAAGAGAACCTGGTGGCAGGAACATCCTTAAAAAGGGTAGGTGGATGCCTACCTCACTTTCCCTTCATCAGATTCTCACCTATATGACTATGGCAAGATGGTCCTGGGTTATTCCCTGCATCCTGCCACTCCTAACATCTATAGCAGAATCCCAGTGACCTTCTTCAGCAGCACTGGTTGACTCCTTGCCAGGCTCGATTCAGTTCCTGGGGATCTTCAGGGACTGATCATTGGAGGTGACATTCCATGAACTCCTTTGGCTCCACAGATAGTCCAGATAGGTAAGACAAGAGCTGGGTTGGTGCACAAAGCCTGTGAGCTTGTGCAGACTTATTTTCTTGCCTCTCTGGGCCAAGCCTGCCAAATACCTACTAAACACACCCTCTCCCTGTGGCAAACCTAACAGAAATTCCTCTGCTCATCTCACAAGCACAGCAATATCCAGTTGAACACAAGGCAAGCCCCTCACAGATGCACCCACACAACATGCTCACAGCCATTCCCCCCTTCCTGAAAATGTCCTTTCAGATATTCTTTTCACCTGACTCAGAGGACCTGGCAATCCTGTGGAAAGAGGCAGAATGGGGAGTGCTTGACAGCTAAACTAGAGAGCCACTCTAAGATCAAGGCTAGTGGAGACAGCAGGGCAGCCCATCCACTGCATCCACAGGGCCCTGGAAGAGGAGACCTGGACTGCCAGAACAGGAATTATACAGGAGGTAAAAAGCCAAAGCTATAGCTGGCAAGGTAGACAGACCCTGAACCCTGCAAGACGATCTCAGGTGAAGGAGAAAATACTACATGTCGACATACTAACATAGAAGGTTTGGGACGGGGTTCAAATGAGACTCCCTTCAGACAGAGTACTATAGGTTACCAATGACTATTAAGAGATGGAGAATTTTTTTCCCCAGGGGTGGTTATCCTAGCTGGTTATGCAAGACAAAGTGGTCTGCATGGCACAATCATAGTGGTAAAGAAGCAGAAACTATTCATACTGACTTGCTTTCATAATGCTCGAAGGTGCTATACAAGCTACTGGAAGAGACAGATAATCATCAGTCATGCCTAACTACAAACAGTTCAAGTTGCGATAATGACTGGTCTGTAAAGACCTGCTCACTGTTGCGATAGCAGCACAAATATCATGTGAATAAGCAACTACTTCCTGACTGTCTGCAAGTCCCTATCCACTGGATGAAAAAAAAAATTCCTGACACAATTATCAGACTAAGAACTTAAGCATAGATAGGCCATGGGCAGGTCCTGCATGAGAAGAATGTATTGCTACTATGCAGCCAAGGAGAAATAGAATTAAACTGACTTAAAATAACTTACCATTGTATTCATAGATCAATGGACTTCCCATCCTTCAACTTAGATGTTTCTAATTGGAGTAGATTGTGCTTGACATAATGATATATATGTAGCAAGGTATAAAGAATAAGTGACTGGGAATGCTCAGGCTTCAAACAACATATAACTCGATCCCTTCTTAAGTCTGGGAAATCATTTGGAATATATGGAAGGAAGAGCACAAAAGACAGAGGTGTGATCCATTCTCCCAGATCAAATCTGCTAAGACTCATTCTTAGTGCTGCAACAGATTCGCAGCTGAAGACTCCCTCCTCCTGCCAACATTTCTGTGGATACAATAGACTATCCTCTGTAACCCTCCTTCCCCGAACTCTTTCCTGCAGCCCACCTACCAACACCAGTAGGCATTCCCTGTGAACACACCAGCAGAGCAGGTCAATAAATCAGGCAACACAAAGTTGTCACACTCTGGAAAAATCCAGAGAGGAAACCAAAAGCAAAGAACATAACACCCATGAAACTTAGACAAACCCAGAAATCAATACCTAGAAGTATAATTATCATGAACTCAGATGCCTAGATGATAGCATAAGAACATACTCAGTAACAACCAGGGAAATATGTCTCCACTATAACCCAGCTACCCTAGGACAACAGGCCCTGAATATTCCAACATGGCTGAAGCACAAGGCAAAGATCTTAACACCAACTATATGAAGATTATAGAGGTCCCTAAAGAGGAAATGAATACATCCCTTAAAGAAAGTAAGGAAAACACAAACAAGTAATTGGAGGAAATGAATAAATCCTTTCAGTGTATGAAGAAAAAGGAAACAGTTGAAGGAAATGAAAAAAACTTGTTCAAAACTTGAAAATGGAAATAGGAGCAATAAAAAAATACAAACTGAGGGAATTTTGGAAAGGATAGGTTTAGGAAAGTAAATAGGAACAACAGAGGCAAACTTCACCAAAAGAATGGAAGCAAAACTTTCAGTTACCACATATGATATTCCATGATAAATCAAATTTACACAGCATCTATCTATCCACAAACCCAGCCCAACAGAGGTTGCTTCTTGGAAGGTAAACCAATCCATGGAGGGTAACTACACCAATGAAAACACAGGGAAAAAAAACAATCTCAGCAAAGCCGAAAGAAGAGAAATGGTGAAACTAACACGCTGTCTGTCTGTCTCTTCTTCACATACACAGAAACACATGAAAAATAAGAACCAAAACAATATAACAGGAATCAACAATCATTGGCCATTGATATTTTTCAATATAAATGGTCTCAGTTATCCAAAAAGAAGATGCAGGAGAACAGAATGGATATGAAAACAGGGTCCTTCCTTCGCTGCATACAAGAAATATACCTCAACATCAAACCTAAACATTACCTCACAGTAAAGGGTAGGAAAAAGATACTCCAAGCAAATGGACATATGAAGCATGCATAGGTAGCCATTTTATTATCTATGAAAATATGCTGCCACCCTTTCGAGTCCGCTGTACACCCTCAAAGGGAGACAAAAATTCAAAATTGTATTTTATTCTTACTTTTGGGAAGTTGTTTCCACAATGATGTTCTAGGTATATATTTTGCTATAAATATATAAATATAAGTGAAAAGTACACACTTTGAAATAAATATCACTGCATTATCACTACTTTTTATAGTTTGCTTACATTTTATCATAAAAATACAGAGCAGCAAAAGAATGTACCTCTGAAAGTAGTAGCTCAAGAGCCATATAAGTTGAAAAGAAAAAGGACTGCTATTAATATAAGTACATGTACTGTAGTTGTTCTCTGTAATGACCAAATATTAAAATGCACAATCCAGAAAGAGATCTTAGATTTTATGAGCAAATTGAGAAGCAAAATATTTTACACTTAATATTACTGCACACCAGAAACAAATATTGCTTTTAATTAACACACAGAAAATGAACTCATTCTCTTGAAAAATGTATATGTACACAATGACTTACAGAACAATTACCACAAAATTATGTTATAAGTAATAATTTTAAAATGGCTTGACTCTGATAATGTTAAAAATATTAGTATGTATACCAAGAGACCTGTACATGAGTACACAAATAGTAAAACCCAAAAGCAGTCTACATGGTTGTATGCTGTAGAACTGAATGAAAGTTATGCTGTCCAGAATTACGTGCTAGGATGGCAGACATATCTGCATATGCTTAATGCTTTAAGGATAGACAGGAAAGAGGATCTGAATCAGATCCTTAGACACACATACAAATTAGCCCTAGGGCTGGAGAGGTGGCTCACAGGTTAAGAGCACTGACTGTTCTTCCAGAGGTCTTGAGTTACATGGTGGCTCACAAACATCTGTAATGAGATCTTGTGTCCTCTTCTGTATACACAATAAATAAATCTTAAAAAAAACAAATAACCCCTCAATAAGTAAAAGAAATAAAAATATGAGAGCTAAGGAGTTGCCTTAGACAATAAAGAACATTGCAACCAATGTTAAAGACTAGGTTGATCCACAAGACTCATTTATCAGAAGGATACAAATGCCCCATAGCTCTCCTCTGGCCTCCACAAAAGCACTGCAGATTCTGTGTGTGTGCAAACAGTAGAATATTGAACACATGGGTTTACATTAACAAGACAAGTAGTGTGCTTTTGTTCTTTCATTCCCCTAATGATAGGGCATTTTCTGGTATCCTATAGACATTACTTCTATTCTATGGAATAATGTTCTTGTACACTGTAAAGATTTGTCACTTAAATTGGTTTTATAAAATGCTGCTTGGCCAGTAGCCAGTCAAGAAGCATAGGCAGGGTGACCAGAGTAGGAGAATTCTGCGACGAGGAAAGGTGGAGTCCGAGAGACTACAGCCAGCTGCAGAAAGAGCAGGAAGTGAAAAGTTGAGATAATACCCATGAGCCACATGGCAAAAGCATAAATAGAAATATAGGTTGACTTAAAGTATAAGAGTTAGCTAGTAACAAGCCTGACCTAATGGACAATCATTTATAAGTTATATTAAGCCTCCGAGTCAATTTGGGAAGCAGCTGCTCTGTATTTGGCAGTTGCTGACAGGACAGAAATGTCAGACTACACTCCTAGCTCCACTAATTTACACTTAATCATTCCTACTAACTCTCTTAACTGAAACATATCTTCTGAATCTTATTCCCTGTCTAAGACTTCAATCAGCTCACTTAAGTTCCAAAATTCAACTTGCCCTCTAGCAACAAAAAGCAGTCATATTTATGAACTCCTAGACATTTTCTTTTCTCACTATTCCTAATATTTAATTTTTCCTTTTCTTTTAAATGTGTATTCCTTTGATGGTGTACATGTGTGTATGGGGTACAATGTTCATGAAAGGGCAAGATAGTAATTTTGGGTGTCATTCTTCAGCTCATCCTGACATTTGACATTGGAAAAAATATTAAAGTGCATGATACTGGAGCAGGTCCTACCCACATTCAAAACATTGCTCTCTGTCTTACACCTCTGAACAAAATTATTAAGCTTGGTTAAAACCCAAACTTAAGAAATACAAAAATACTAGATGCTTTCATAAACAAATATTCCAAAGTCTTGTGAAGAGGATCAAATTATTTGAAAACAGTAATGGTAAAAGATAAACTAATGAAAAAACAAAACAAAGCAAAAAAGATAAACTAATTGTGAGGTTTTATTTTTTAAGAAAGTTTGTTAATATCTTTGATTTACTTTTCAGATAGGGTTTCACAACAAAGCCCAAGCTGGCTCTTAACTCATGGTCTTTGAGCAGGTTGGCATTTCCTCAACATGACATAAGCTAGGATTATTGGGGAATAGGAACTTGAATTACAGGGTGCTTACTTTATTAATGATTTATGAGGGAGTGTCCAGCCCTCTGTGGAGCTGTACTATTCATGAGCAACTGGTACAGCACTGATTGTGTATGAAAGTAAACATAATTTTTTGATGCTTTGTTTCTACTGAGAGAGAGATAGAGAGAGAAATGGGATGTAGATTTGGATGGGAGGGGAGGTCTGGGAGGAATTGGGGATAGGGAATCATAATCAAAATATATTATATGAAAATATTTATTAAATTTAAAAAGGAAAGAAAAGAATAAAGAAAGAAAACTGAAGAAGCCAGGAAGAACAAGCTAGTAAGCAGTAATCCTTCAGTGTTATTTCAGTTCCTATCTCTAGGCTTCTGCCTTGAGTTCCTGACTGACTTCTCTGCATGATGGACTGTGATCTGGACCTGTAAGCCAAATAAATCCTTTCCTTCCCAAAAACTAAGTGAACTCTGTGAGTCTAAAAGCATCCAGTGAAGTGGAGAAGAGGAAACAAAAGGAGGCAGGGGCACAGAAGGGGAGGAAAGAAGGGGTGGATTTGATCAAGATATATTATACTCATGTATGAAATCTTAAAATAATAAAGGGTGGCTAATGTACACCTAACAAACCAAAACAGCCAATAACCCTGAATTTCTCAACATGATTTGATCAGTTATGAGCCTAGGTAGAAGAGAAGCAACTTCAACATGAAGTATCACCCAAGCACCTATAAACTAAATGAATGCTTCTTAAACACAGAAAACTGTTTTGTTAAAGTTTCACATGAAAGTACTGGGAAGTTGGCAGTGTACTGATTTGTAAGAAGCATTATTACAAAACTAAGATTCAAATAGGAGTGGAAAACCACAAACACATAACAGTAAGAATGCTGATACTAGTTATTAAAATATTTCATATTCCTTCAAAAGAAACCTTTTATAGCCTCCAACATTTCCTCAAATGTAAGCTAATTCCTCTATCACTAAGGACAGATCTAACTACTGACATCAGTGAATTCAATGAAAATATCATGAAATAGAAGGCACCTTGGTTTAAAGTGTTTCAAGTGAAAATCAGACATGACTAAAGTTACAATGACTTATCTGGCAAGTGGGTTTGCAACATAAATCAGTCAAATCAGTCTCCAAGACTTTTAAAGACTTAGCCATTGCTGAATGGGGAGAGTTTTGATGCTTTCAATGAGTTTACTTGCAAAAGTCAATTTACTGAAAAATGTGGGGCTGGAGAGGTGGCTCAGATGTTAATAGTACTGACTGTTCTACCAAGGGTCCTGAGTTCAATTCTCAGCAACCTCATGGTGGCTCACAACGATCTGTAATGAGATCTAGCGCCCTCTTCTGTTTACACAATGAATAAATCTTTAAAAAGAAAAAAGAAAAAGATGGCAAAAGCCAAAGTTTGCTCATGCACTATTGGCATTCCCATTTTTATTCTGATTCAAAAGGTTTCACAGTTAACCTTAGTCACTTCAGGAATAAAATTCCAACAAGATAAACCACTTAAATTAAAATATTGATTCTCAAGAGTGAAAATTATAAAGCACACTATGTCAGCATTTCTCGGAACAAATGAAACCCAGTAACAATCTCTTATTACCAGAAGCCTACAGCATAGTATATAAACCACACATGAAAATCACAAATTGCTATTATGGCCCTATAATAGGGGATGGGGATGGAGCTCACCGCAGTTGGTAGACTGTTTGTCCTGCAATCACATTAGCAACAACACATGTAACAGCTGTGGTTGTGGTCCACACTTGTAATCCCAGCACTTCTTGAGACATAGAAGAAGGATCAGAAGTTCAAGAATTCAAAGGAAGTTAAGGTCAGTCTGGGCTACCTGAAAGCCTATCTCAAAAAACTAAAGTAAACAAACAATAGCAGTAATGTCAAATAAATACAAGATCAATCATATTTCCTATGGTGGGGCAAATGCTGAGGGACTGAAGCAAAGGCTCAGCCAAAAGAACACTGGTTACTTTTCTAGGGGACCTGGGTTTGACTTCCAGCATCCACACAGAAGCTCACAACCATCTTTAATTCCAGATGAAGGGAACCTGACACCTACTTCTGGACTCTATAGGTCCAGAAATGCAAGTGGTACACAGACATACATGTAGAAAAAGTACAAACATAAGAAACCTTAAATAAAAGCTACTATCTTCTAATAAGAAATTTCCTAAGATAAAAGTGGGGGCAGAAGTGGCTACATAATGGTTTGGGCTATAAACAAAAAGAGGCAACCATATAAAAACAAGCAGCAATTGCATATANAGTTTCACTCCACTGAATTAGAGACAAGGACACTCTTGAACTGTGGCTATGCTTAATCTCTTTCTCAACTCATTCTAAACCCAGGGTCCCTACATTCACAGAAAATACTAAACTGATCCTAAAGCCAAGCTGGCTAAGCAGGTTCAATGTTGTGACAAAGCAAGGCACTGAGTGTCCCTACACAGAGCACAACCTGTTCTCAGTGGCCTAGGAAAACTTTATTCCTCAATTTGTATTTGTCTGGACCTTCCTGGGACATTGTTACTGCTACAGAAAAGAAATAATAGCTTCACTTAACACCATATAATCTCTCCATACTTCCATAGGACTGAAAATATATCCTGAATTTAAATAATCTGAACTCAAAAATCCTAACTTCCAACTAAAGAATAAAGAATGTCTATTCCAATGATTCTTAGAATAGCTATTCCATAGCTCTAAGCAAGAGCTATGTTTGTTAGCAGATTTCACATTTGCTGCAATACACAATCATTACTTTGCACATATATTAGAGAATATAACTAGCAGACAAATGGCTTTTAACTAGGCACACACCTGTAATCCCAGCTCTTTGAAGGTAACATGATTACTCAAAATACTCGAAATGTGAGACCAGTCTGATCTACAAAGATGAATTCAGGGAAAACTACCCAGCAAAAGGAGCTCAAATATATCCATTAATTCATTAACTAAAAGTTTAAAAACAGGGCAAATGGAATTTAGCTAAAATACTTTTTAGGCTTGGTGACAGNAAGACACTTGCTTACATGCNGTCTCAATACTAACCACAAGAAAAACTTGAGTCTTTGTTCAAAGATAGGATATATGAAACAAAAAGCCTTAAAAACAAAGAAATGGTGTTTGGCTGTGGTTCTCTGTATCTGTTTCCTTCAGTTACTGAATAAAGGCTCAACAAAGAGGGATGAGGTGTGCATGAGGGAGGGAAGGTGGAGTTGAGGGAAGTGTGAGGCAGGATAAGAGGGGTAATCTGTGGTTGATATATAAAATGAAAAACAAGAAATGTACATTAAAAAAAGAAATGCAGTCATCTAACAGTACAATTATTCAACTGTTCAAAAAATCACATATGAAGTAAAAGACAATATACAAGATTTATTAAGCAAAGGGCTTAATCTATTTACTGAAATCATACAAAAAATGTTTTCACACATCAAGCAAGTATTTCTTAGTGAGGGAGCAGCTCAGTGGTAGAGATTATTGCTTATCATGAGCCTTGCCTGGCTTTCTCTCCATGATGAAATTGTCTAGAATAATGAATCTAAGGTATGCAAAAATCATAATTCTAAAAGCAAATAAGTTTATAAAAGAAAAGCTAAATAATAATGATGATTTAGAAATAATTTGTGTAGACATGAGCCAAAAATAACAAAAAGCAAACATAAATCACACAGACCTGAATGAAAAGCAAGATTACTCTTCAACTCT
>LZPO01027494.1:159513-170010 GCA_001675575.1 Neotoma lepida | reverse complement strand
TGGATATTGTCATTGTTTATGATGCTTGGTTACAAGTTGTTAATTGTTAATGGTAAAAAAAAATGCTAAACAAAGGAGATTAAATTCAGGGTTCTTGTTAAAAAAAAGGATATAGAAAAGGGTAGATCATTGAATCTACTCTGGGAAAAAAAAAGATATAAAAAAATGGATAAAGGGTAGATCGTTGAATCTACTATGGAAAAGAAGAAAAATAGATATGATAAGATATAAAAGATTATCAAATCTACTTTTAAAATTGGATTTAAAATAAGGCTAAAGCAGTATCAGTCATGAATACACGCCATCTTCAGAAACAAAGTGATACCATCTGCCAAATTATAAATCTTGATATGGGTGAAGCTCAATACAGCAGCATATGCTTGATATGTACAAAAAATCTATGTCCCAAGACTATCACCCAATAATATAAAATCAAAAAGCCAGGAATGTTGGCTCACCTTTCATCCCAGGACTAGGAGCCAGAGTCATGGGGATCGTTGAATTTGAGGCCAGCCTGGTGTACAGAATTCCTCACAGGACAACCAGGGCTACACAGACAAACGTTGTCTTCAAAAATAAACAAAAAAGTTAAAAGCACAAGCTACCAAACTGCCTTAGTGCTGAATAGTAGTTACTTCTACTATATGTTATGTGATTTAGAGATAGTCTCTAATGGTGGTGAAGGCATAACAATACAAGGAAGCTGGCTGATAAGTTTCAAAGACAACACAATAGACACAAAGAACAGGAAATGAGTTGAGACTACAGAGATGCATATCACACCCCCAGTGAGGAGTTTCATTTCGCATGGCTCCTCCTACTAAAGATTTCACAAGCAATTAAAAAAAGTCACCAAGAGAGACACAATTCAAATACATCATCCTATCTGGGAGGTTTTTCATTCAATCACCTATATTCTGACCCAGGTTAATATAGGTTCATGGTAATTCATGAATGAAATACATTTAGTCACTTCAATGATCCTCATAGTCTGAAACAGCCCCTACAGTGTTCAATTCTCCAAAATCTCTTCTCATACTCAAGTTGATCTCTTGACAGTGACATCCTATAAATTCAGAAAACAAATTATAATCTTCCCAACATATAATGGCACAGAATTCCATTCATATTCCAAAAGAGAAAAAAATGGAGACATAGAAAGGGAAGATTGGACCAAGGCAAGAAAAACATCAAAACTAGTATCTCTGTCTCATTTGCATGGGGCTTCAGTTTCAAAGGGCTTAGATGGCCCTGATCCTAAAACTTCTCATACTTCTCTCTCTTCGGTTAATTCCACTCCATATATGCAGCTAGCTTTCCCTGGAAGATTTCTCATAGCTTAGGTATCTCTCCATCTTGTGGTCTCAAAACATAACCTAGATTGTTGTGGAATATTATTTTAAGATGTGTTATATTTGTCTATGCTGTAGAAAAACTGTTTTAATGATGCAAAGATATGCTGCATTCTTCTTTGTTGCATTTGTTTAACTCTGTATTACTTTGCCTGTCTAAAATACTTGATTGGCCTATTAAAGAGCTAAACAGCCAATAATTTGGCAGGAAAGGATTGGTGGGCCTAGCAGGTAGGGAGAATAATTGGGAGGAGAAATGTGAGAGGAAAGAAGGAAGAAGAGTAAGAAAAGGAGAGGAGGACACCAGGGGACAGCCACCCAGCTGCACAGAAAGCTATGGAGTAAGAAGTAAAGAAAGGTATACAGAATACAGAAAGGTGAAAGCCCAGAGTCATAAGGTATTTAAGATTATTTAAGTTAAGAAAAGCTGGCTAGGAACAAGCCAATGTAAGGCCAGGCACTTATAAGGAAGAATACACCTGCCTGTGTGTGATTTATTTGAGAGCTGAGTAGCAGGCACCAAAACAGAAAAGAGTTAAAAAAAACAACCAATAACTCCAGGCTTTCTCCTCACAGCTTCATGTAATGAACTGTCAAAGTCTTTACTGGGTTTCTAACTCTGCCAAACATAGATGCCTGTAACAATGCTGAACTGTAACCACAGACTAAGAATTCATGACCTTAAATTTTGATTCTTTCTTGTTTCCAGGACCAGCACATAATGGGCTGTCTCTTATACACATCTAGATGTGTATAAGAGACAGNNTATATATAGTATATATAATGCTTTGAACGCAGATGTGGCAGGTTTTGTATGAAGTTGCTTCCTAGGACTAGGAATCTTTAGCTTACTGTTGCAGTAAATTGAAGCTTTAGCTGGATGGAGTCTTAATCTAGTCTTAATTTAGGGCACCTTGATAGGCTTTCATTCCGTAACAAGGACCTTCTCTATAATGGTGATAAACTCCTAGAAAATTCCTGCCTGTTTCCTTGACTGCCATCTGAAACTACCTTTTCATTTTCATTTATTTCTGCCTCACTTATTTTTCCACTGTAGAACTAAATGAGTCTTCAGTGATAACTATCCTGCAGATTCAATACTCCATTTAAGAATCTAGCCCATTAATTTTTAATTCTGCATTATTAAATTTCCAGGGCATTGGCAGAAAAAAGGTATTGGAGGCAAAATACTCACACAATGACCTCTACCTTAATTTTTATGGAGTCTATCTCTTTCTGACTGAAATCCAATTATAGTAATCTCTACTTTCTGCCATTAATCTTCACAATCCCATCTTCTTGGTACTACAAGAACAGAAAATTAATTTCTGTGTACACCTTTCTATGTGTTTTGTCACCTAAAGGCCTGATATCTTCCACATTTTTCTAAAAGACAACATTATCAGGTTCTACCTAGCAACAAAATGACCTTTGGTGTTCCAATTTTTGTTCTAAATTGCTTTCATCCTGCTGTGATTAACTCTACTAACCAATTGTATTTCAGGCAATGAATGGGTTTATTTGGCTGATTGTGTGAGATCACACTCCATCATTTTGAGAGATTAGGATAGAAACTCAAGCTAACAATTGAAGTCAAAATCCATGGGCAAAGATTGCTACCTGTCTTTCTATTTGCCTAGTCACTGTCTCATGCTCAGCTAGTTCACTTTTATAGGCCAGGCCCACTTTCTTAGGGATGTTATCACCCTCAGTGTAGGGACCTTCCCATATCAATCATCAATCAATATAATCTCTCATAGACTTAGCAGTTTCTGGCTATTCTGAATAAAGCCACTATAAACATGGTTGAATAAGAGTCCCTGTGGTAGGAAGGAGGACAATCTTTTGGGTACATGCTCAAGAATCTTACAGCTGGGTCTTGAGATAGAAAAACTCCCAATTTCCTGAAGATTGCATATAGATTTTCACAATGATTGTACAAGTTTGCACTTGCAATAGCAATGAATCTCCTTGCTCCATGTCTTTGTTAGCATTAGTTGTCAGTTGTGTTATTGATCTTAATCATTCTGACAGGTATAAGATGAAATTTCAAAATAGTTTTGATATGATAGTTTTCCCTGCTGGCTGAGGATATTGAACATTTCTTCAAGTACTTCCCAGCAGCTTTAGGTTATTCTACTGAGAATACTGTTTAGAGCTGTACTCCATTATTGGATTATTTGGTTGGTTATTGTCTAGTTTCATGAATTCTTTTTTATCCTGAGTGAGGCAATCCAGACAACACTGGTTACCTCACAGCTTTATGCAATGAACTCTCCCAGTCTCCTCATGGGGTTTCTGACTCTGCCAAACATATATGAGTACAACAGTGCTGAATTGAAACCACAGAGGGAGAATCTATAATCTATAAGTTTTGCATCTTTCTTGTTTCCAGAACCAGTACAACATGGGTTACCCTCAAATTTGGCTTCTAAGTTGTGATGGATGCTACCACAATGTTCTCTATGTAGTTGCTTCTTCAGATTAGGAATCAAGTTGCTTATTTTTTCCATAAATGGAAGACTTAGATGGATGGAGTCTTACCCTTAGGGTACCTTCCTAGGCTTCACATGTTGAGAATGGCCTTCTCTTTAATAGAGCTAACTTTCCTGGAATTTCCTGCCTCTGCTTCATTACAGGACTACTGTTTGAAACTACCTCATGCTGTTTTTCTCTATGTATTGTATGAGAGAATAATTTTTTTTTAAAAGTAAGAGATGTGGGCACTGACTCTTCATTTGATTCTGAACCACTTGATTCTTTTCCATTGAAAATCTGAATAAGTCATCAGTAATAAACACCCAACAGAATCAATACTTTGTCTAAGAAATCAGCCTTTTTAATTCGGCCTTACTCAATTTCTCAGAGAATGGAGAAAGTAGGAATGATTTTGGTACAAAATCTTATACAAATGGCTTCTAGCTATATTTTTCTTGGAATCTATTTCCCACTTAAATCCTATGATGCCATATTCCACTGTCTGCATTACTTTCAATGCTCCCATATTCCTAGTCACACAAGAATTGCCAGTTAAGCTCTGTGTGAAGCTTTCTATGGTTTTTGCATTCTAAACTCCTAATATCTTCCACATTCCTCCAAAAGATAACATTCCCACATTCTAACCAGCAAAAAAAAAAATCACTTGGTGTACCTTATTTTGATCTAACTTGCTTGTTTCTTGCTGAGATTAAATTCTCTAACCAAAAGCATCTCATGTAATAAACAGGTTTATATGGCTGATATTGCTAGATCACAATCAACAATTGTGGGACTTTAGGATGGAAACTCAAGTTAAGAACTAAAGGCAAAAATCAGAGGGAAACTTTGTTTACTGGCATTCTCTCTTGCTTGGTCACTCTCTTGTTCTAAGCTAGATCTCTCAACCATTTTAGGCCCACTTTCTTAGAGTATTGAAACCTCAGTGGAAGAGCCTTCCTACATTAATCAACACAATTTCTCACAAACATAGTAACTAGCATTTCTGATCTGGGCAGAGTCTTGATTGATGTTTCCTCGGATGACTCTAGGCTATATCATGTTGACAGCTGAAGCTAATTAAGACAGAGACAATAATATTAGAAGATTTTGAAAACACAAACCTAATATATTAACCATATCAATCATAAGCAGCAAAAAACCCAAACATGAAGGTAACAACAATTGGAAAGCATAGATTTGTGAAGAAATGATGAGAAGTCTGCCTCTAAGATCAACAAGAGAAAACTAAAACTGTATCTCCACAGATTTCCACAGCAACAAAAATTTAAGGAACTCATAACACCATATAGCAAATTTTCTGAAAAAAAAATGTGAAGATCCATCATTTTCCAGAGAAAAAATAAATTTAGATGACAATTAATAAAACACATAAATATGTACCATGGTCCCTTAAACAAGTATGACAAGGTTCTAATCAAAGTTAAATCATAAGAAATCACTGGGAAGCACTCATCCTGTGCCCTCCAGTTCTGTCCTCTGCCAGTGACAGAAAGTGGATTGGGCGAGGAGAGCTCTTCCACCAAAACTGGAAGATTTAATTAAAGCTTTCTCATATTATAACATTTAAAGTGTGCATTAGCGTAAGGAAATAAAAACATTTCCAAAGATAATAGATTTTTAAAGAAGCAGTGTATGATGTATGATGTGTATTATATATCTAAAACAACTTGTTTGTCTCTAATTGTTTTATGAGTCAAAAGAACTTTGAAAATAAGTTTATCCCCACCTTTTGTGAATGTTTGTGTGAGGGAGAATGTCTTCTCTGTGTATACAGGTAACATACAAGAAAAGACAGTGTCAGGTCTTCTGGATGTGGAGTAGCAGGTAGTTATGAGCCTGCTAACTTGGATATTGGGATATGAACGCAACTAATCCCTCAAGAAGAATACATGCTGTGCCACCTGCTCAGCCCCATGGTACTTTTTTATCCAAGAAAACAAAAGTCTTTCATATATTACAACAACAAAACCCAAATAAAAAAAGAAGTAAATAAATGATCCATTGGAACTGATGCATCAATATTAAGATGTTGTATATTGTAAATTTGCAGCATGAATTGAATACCATCCATAGAAAATTCTCAACAATGTAGAGGATTCCGATTCCAATGTTACATGCAAAGTGGAAACACTTAGAATGCTCAATGGGATTATGAAAATTAATACACATATTGACATCATGTGACTTCTATATTTGCCACAAATCTGCAATAATCAAGAATATGTACAATATTTGGGGAAGAATAATTGAGAAAGAAAGAGCCAAGAACAAAAGCAGAAAAATATAATCAACATTTTATAAAAAGACTAAAGGAAATTCAGCAGGGTAAGTGTGATTTTGACCAATGTTACCTATTTATAATTGTAGCTGAAATGTTCCTGTGTCCTGTCCAATCCTGCAGCTGCTCCAGATCCAAGTAAACATACAGAGGCTTATACTATTTTCAAACTACATGACCTTAGGGCTCAGATTTCTCACTAGCTAGCTCTTACAACTTAACTCAGCCCATTTCTATTATCTATGCATTGCCACATGGCTTTGTGGCTTACTGGTATTTTCACATCTTGCTTCTCCTGGTGGCAGCTCACATTGTCTACCCCTCCTCTGCCTTTCACCTTCTTGTCTCTCTCCTGGACTTCCCGCCTGCCTCTAAGCTGCCTTTCCATAGGCCAAACAGCTTTATTTATCAACCAGTCAGAGCAACACATATTCACAGNATGCAGAAAGTCATCCCACCAAGATTCCAGATTGCCCTTTTCTGTGGGCTGCAAGAAATGGCCAATCAGGACATTCATGAAGCATCTAAATTTGATTACCTAATTCCACGGTGCTAATCTCAACTGCTATTGAAGGAGGAAAGCTCTCAAACTCCACCCTGACTCAACATTTCTGGACTTTGACTGCACCAGTGTCAAAGTTGGTCAGTGAATTCAATTGTTGTACAGGTCCCTCTTCACTTATAAGTCCCCACTTGAATCCAGAGAAATTGGAGTTCACTCACTAACTGGTTTATTTTTCCTTCTCCTTGAGCTGTCAAATTACAAACTAGAAAGAATTGGAGGATTATTATCCCAGCATTGGGAAACAGTGATAAGATTTGGCATTGAAAGCAACTCTCAATTACATAGCATGAGGCAAGCCTAAGAAATAGGAGACATTTTCCACACAGAAACCAATAATCAACGTCACTTGTGAGAAAAATGAAAGAAATTATTAACCTACGAACATTAGAGAACAGAAACAAATAGAGAAAAGAGCAGTAATGTACTTAAAAATATTGAATAATGATACCAATAAGTGATTTTTAAAATGATAAAAATAATGTATTTTTAAGATAAAAAAACATAGCTATATTGACTTTGAAAAAGAGTAGGCTCTTCTCTAGTAGAGGAAATGTCATTAAAAGAGATAGATTGATAGTGCCCATACGCACATGTTGGTTGCTGATATCTGTAACCTGACATGTAGAGTTACAATCAATAGTCTATTTCTCCAATCTCTGAGCTGACATAACTGTGTTTAATAGGATTGACCATACCTGCATTCATTGGCTCAAGATAACTTACCCAAACAACACCCACAAAATCTGGACTGTGTTCATTCACAAAATGAACTAACACATGGTGCAAAATACAAAATCAGTCCCCATGCCACAGTCAAGTCCTTTTTCATAATGGTGATTCCAGCAGCTGGTTGTGTACCCTATTTCCCCTGTAGTGTACACAATTAACTATTCTTCCTATTTTTCTCTGAAGATAGAAGCAATGCTCCATATGCAAATCCTTTTCCTGTGACTACATTGGGTAGTCAACTACATAACTCAAATGCATAATTATAAAATGCTGAGGTGCTATAGCCATTTACAAAATTTGAAGGTGTAATATAGAGGACAGCAAGTTCCTTGCCACAGAGAACAACAGACTGGAATCAAGGTCACCCAAGTCAACATAAGAGAGCTTGTCTCAGAAATATTTTTTCTAACAGGATAGAGATGCATCTATTCTAGAGTTAATTTGCTTTCCCATTAAGAAAGCACTTCACACACTTCAGGGATCAATAAAGAAAAACCTCTTTAATGATGACAGGTGTTCATCTCTGGCTAATGCACAAAGAGGAACCAGCTTAGACAGATTTTGCATTTCACACATGCTGTCATCCCTAAGTGTCTTTTAGGTTCATGCTCCAGGTTACACTTTGAAAAATTTAAATAGAGACAGGCCACTTGCCAATCTAGACATGTAATCAGATGGGAGATTTACACATCAAAGATATTTCCAGAATAATTTCTGAAGTACACCAGGGACCTGAAACATCAGATCATTCTTCAGTGATAGGGTCTTGAAG
The DNA here is from genome assembly GCA_001675575.1 of Neotoma lepida. Classification (NCBI taxonomy): domain Eukaryota; kingdom Metazoa; phylum Chordata; class Mammalia; order Rodentia; family Cricetidae; genus Neotoma; species Neotoma lepida. Next base: position 161,815 of record LZPO01027494.1, on the reverse strand, counting down.
TGACAGTCACAGAGAATGAGAAAGAGAGGAAAACAGAAGGTAGAAAAGATAAAAGCTGGGATGGGGAGGTCTTGAACAATCTATGACACATATCAAGTAAGCTTCTTAAGAATAGCATCCTGTATACTACTTCCAGGAAGAAAATGGAAGGAAATGGATGACTCCAAGAAGTCAGCAAAAACTATTATACTATGGGACAGTCTCAGCAAGGAGGCTAATCAAACAATGTGGCAAAGGGCAACACAGGTATCTCAAGAACATTACTGAGTAAGTCCATAAGTTGTTCTGTGGACTGATAACCATAGCCCCATGTGGTGGAGAGAGTTGAATTCTCAGGATCTGAAGCAACCCCACCACAAAGGCCCAGGTTCCAGACTATTACCAGCTCTCCCAAGCATATTCCTGGTTTTAGGAAGGAATGCTGTTTTATTGTCAATACATCAGGCCCTAGTCAAAGTTCCCAAGGCCTTGGCTCCAGGCTGTTACTAGCTCTCCCAAGAATGATCCTCTTCCCTGACTCAGGGCCTAAATGAATGCCTTGCTTGATCAGACAAGTCCTTATCAGAACACTGTTTTACTTTTCAAATAGTTGTCATGTGGTGTTATATTGCTCATCTGTCAGAACTACGCTTTTTTCAAGAAGAAAACTGAAACTTCATGGTGTGGGGGGCCCAAAAACAGTTTGACCACACAGCTGCCAAGACAGGCTTAGCAGCTCAGACACAGTTCCTGGCAGGTAACACCTGGACCCAGGAAAAGCCATAAGCTGACCCTACCCAGTGAGGCCTGCATCTATGAGGAAATACTTGACATTCCAAACATTCCCTACACTCCTACATAAAAATCAGCCATTCAGGGTCCTGAACCCTGGAAATTCCCTCACCCCAACCTCTGCTATGATAAAAACTCCACCCTGCCTGGGCTCTGGGCTTTCAACTCTCACTGCTGCATCAGAGTCCAACATCTGAGCTTGAAAATAAAGGTCTCCGTGGTGGTTTTGTGAGGATCCTTGCAATCTATGCATAACATTTGACACACTAGGACTTAAGGTTGGTTGTGACACTGTAATACCTCAATGAGCAGCTTGTTGGAGTCCCATTCTTTGATATAGATTTGGGCATAGGGGCTGGTTGTAAATCAGCAGTGGTTCCTTTGGAGCCAAATGTCTGCACAATCCTGATGAACAAATGTGTATCCTGCCCTGCTAATCTAACAGGCCTGGTTATGAAGTACCCTCATTTAAAAATAAGACCCTCACTCAAAAATAGTTTTAAACTAACAGCCTCTGTTTGAATAGGCCTGAGTTCCGGGCTTCCTAGAAATGCTGACAAGAGGCTCCGGGAATTGAAACAGTATAAAGTTTAAAGTCAGGATGCCTGGAGGGCTATCTGAAAGCAACTGATGAACCACAGAATGTCCCAACTCTGGAGATAGTCTATAGGAGAGGTCTTGTGACAAAGAAACAGGTTAAACTTAAGGAACCTCAAAGTAAGCATAGATAAGCCGCAGGAACTGTAAAAATTCCTAAGAGTAAGCTGGTAAAAAAAATAAGCCAGTATTCATCCCCGCTCCCCTTTGAGAAATCTTGTGACTTTTGCCTTTAAAAAGCTAAGCTCACAGAGCAGGGGCAGATTTCCTCTCTGTCTTGCCTCAGGGCACTGCAGAAGGAATCTTCCTGCCTGGGTTATATTTCGAGAGAATGAACCTTGCTGTTGCATTCTGGACATCCTCAGTCTCTGGTGGTCTTTTTAGGGGGTCCCAAATCTGGGCACAACATCTGTGGGCTTGTCTGGGATACCCCAAAACCTCACTGGGACCCCAAAAGTCCAGAGGTTTATCTACTGGTAAGAGCACTCCTTGTCTTGTCTGTGTCTGTGTCCTTGTTATTTTCATTTTGGGTCGACCGATTTGTATTTGCAGGATCTCACTGGGATAGACGTGTCCAGACAGTGAACCTGGAGGGACCGAGAGATGTCTCGATCCCCATTTGTAGGCAAGCCTCCCCCACCCGTCCTGAGCCATTTGTAGGCAAGAGGCCCCCTGGTCCCAAGCCATTTGTAGGCAAAGGACCCCCTGGTCCCAAGCCATTTGTACTTTGTCCCGGGAACTTGTGAGCGTCTTCGTGTCATATTGTGGTAATTGTTGCCTTGTTCTTTTTCTTCTTTGGTTTCTATCTCTGACTTTAATACTCCGTCCTCCTCCACCTGCATGTCAGAGTGTTGGACACAGACCACATTCGGGCTTGCTTGTTATCAATAAGTCCCTGATGGGTGCCGCGGACCAGCCCAGGGAGAGGGTCGTT
>LZPO01027494.1:102872-152311 GCA_001675575.1 Neotoma lepida | reverse complement strand
CATTTCACAATGATGTCAACAAGGTTATTTCAAAGCACAGTCTCACTCCCAATGCTCTGCACAGACGCAGCCTGTGAAGTGAAGTTACGCAGAGGCTGACATCGGCCCAGGAATTGCAAAAACCTTGCAGGACCATAGAAAAATCACACTGGAACACAAAGGACCAGCAGGACCATGCTGGACCATTCTGGACCAGGCAGGAAAATGCCGAACTCTGAATCTGGCCACTGACTCCCACCGAACCAGTGGAGGACCCACCACACTGACTCCCATGGCTCAACTGCCCGATCCTCCCAATCTGGGGCTACGCCCCTACTCAGCATATCACCGTTTTCAATCTTGCCCATCCCCTCTGCTCAGCTCCCTGCAGCAGCACACACAGCCTGGACACAAAACCCCTGGCGCCAGCTTCTCTTCAAAGCCAAGCCTGAAGCTAGTGACCGGAAAGACCCTTCCCAACTTCTTACTGACAGGTCGCCTGAAGGGCCTGATTGGCTAGTAAGGATTGAGTGACAAGAGCACCTCCCATAGGCTTACACTGTGCTTAAAGACACAGCACACTGATTCCTGACCCTGCCTTCCACTCCAGACCTAGACCTTTTCTGAACCAACAGAGATTTGCATTTCAATAGCACCAGCTGTAGACTGCTATAGCAGACCCTATTCTCTTCATGCTCTCCATACACACTTCCCCTTCATCCTCCTGGACACAAAGTGGCTAGCTAGCTTGTACAGCCCACTATACTATGTGCAGTGCAGTGCTTCCATTTCACACAGGTGGATGGCTATCCAGATATTCACAACTAAAGAGAGATTTAAGAAAACAAAAGATGATTGTTAGGTGGCTTCACACTGTGGTGAGATGAATTGAATGTGCTTTTTGTCACATGGACTTCAGACAACCAGGAAAGAAAAGCAGGCAATAGATCACAAACAAGATACTAGGTCTTGGGCTGGAGAGGTGGCTCAGAGCACTGACTATTCTTCCAGAGGTCCTGAGTTCAATTCCCAGGAACCACATGGTTGCTTATAAACATCTGTAATGAGATCTGGTGCCCTCTTCTGTATACGTAATAAATCTTTAAAAAACATTATTAAAAGCAAAATAATAGGTCTTTCTCCCATTAATGTTGGATGATGTCTCTATTGCTTAAGGAGTTTTATTCCTGAAATTCAGAACAAACTGTTGGCAAATTAAATAATAATTTAATTTAATAAAGAGTATTCTTCATAGAAAGACAAATACTTAGAGAATAATGTAGCTAGGAAGAATGCAGTTATGAGAACCATTGTTTGGCCAGCACATCTTCCTGAGTGGGCAGGTGAAAAAAAAACACAACTGTATTATTCAAGCTTCTCTACATGAACAAGAGTTGAAGAACGAATCTCTCCATGTATGTAGAAAGTGGATTTAATGAAATGTCTTACAAACTGTGGTCCAGGTAGTCAAACAATAGTTGCCTACCAGTGGAAATTTGAAGAGTCCAAGAGTTGTTCAATTCATGAGGCTAGATATTTCAGGTGGTCTTCAGTACACACCAAAATACCAAGGAAGTAGCCTCTAATTCTGGTAAAGGAATGAACTTGGTAGCCAGTGCTAGGACAAGGAGGCAAAGAGAGAGAAAGCTTCCTCCTTCAATATACTTTATATAGTAGCCTGCCACCAGAGGTCCAATCCAGATTAAAGGTGGATCTTAAACTTCGTTTGATTTTTTTTTTTCATCTTTTCAAGCAGGGTTTATCTGTGTAGCCCTGGAACTCGTTCTATAGACCATGCTGTAAGACCCTGACTTTTAACATTTTAGGCCTGAAACCCCCATACTCTTTAGGCCTGAAACCCCCCTTGGGAACGAGAAACTAAAGCCAGAGTAGAATTGCTAAACTACTGTTTAATGGCAGTCAAGATTTCTGTTAAGATATGCGGCCCAATCGTTGCTCAACCACAATTGGAGGTTTCTGGCAAAAAAATAATTGCTCAACTGTAGTTAAGATAATTACAGGTGTTTCGGGGAAAAGTCACTGTGACCTTTGTGTGTGTGTAAACCCCCTAAAAGTTCTTGGGAAAACCTCAATTGCTTGATCACTGAATGCCACAAGACATTCAGGTGATAATNATTACTTGGCNNTGGAATGTCCCAACTCTAGTCTCCATGGTAATGAGCACNCACCCTATGATTAAGCCATATCTTTGTGGAAAGTCCCTAGACACGAACCAATCAAAAATGAATCTGTATGAAAACTGTAATTTTGTGGTTTTTGCCTTAAAAAACTGTGTGTGATTGCAGTTCGGGGCTTCTCTTGCTCTGTGGAATAGAGACACCTGATTTTACAATCACCTGAATACACCCTCTTGCTTTTGCATCAACTGGTCTGGAGTCTGGGTGATTGGGGTGCACTCCTGAGAAGGTAGTACCCTGAGTCTGGGGTATATCAAACATACTTTTCATCCAGATCCTGAGAGTAGATGACACACACCCCCAATGCAGACTTTGAAGCTGAAAGAAACACCTTTAATCTGGGTCACACCTTTTGTTGGAAGAACAAGGGAAAAAGGACAGTTGTATATCACTTCTTTGTCCGCTTTCAATAGCCTTGTCAGCACATCCTTTTATTCACTGGCATTGAAGCCTACTTCTTTGGATTCCAGCATATAAAAATAATAGCTGAGACATCCAGCCTAGTGGGACTGAGCTGCTTCTAGATTCATCAACTTTCCATTCACATCTTGTGATTTTGGTGCTGCAGCCTGTAAGGTATTCAAATAAATTCATACATATATACATATGTATGTATGTATATATATATATGTTATATGTACATATATGTATACATATATATGCACATACAGATATTGATAGATAGATAAATAGGTAGGTAGGTAGATAGATAGATAGATAGATAGATAGATAGATAGATAGATAGACAGACAGACAGACAGACAGATAGATAGACAGGTAGGTTGGTAGAGAAAGAGAGAGATTCATTCCATAAGTTCTGTGACTCTAGAGAACGTTGACTAGCAAACTGGGTTTCCCAGTCAATTAAATTTGTATACTTTTAAGTCCTAATAATAAATTTTAATTTATACTCTAACTACACAGCTGAAACACTCCTAGCAAATACTTCAGTACCAATTTTTATACCTTTGCAGAATACAGAACATGGAAAACAGTGAAATATAGAATTGAGTATTCTTTCTGATGAAAAATTTATAAAATAGTATAAGACTAGGTTGTTTTGATCAAGTTGATAGGTACTTGTTACTTAGTAAAAAGCTGCTTATTTATTAATTTAATCTAGTAGGCATTCATTCTTTATTAAAATTCAAATATTAAGTAAATTGATGCTTAAAGGGGAAAGACCAACATCAGTGCTCCTATCACCTAGGAAAGAGAAGTAAAATCTGTCTCCAGTTCTAAAGCCATCATTTACAATTATAGTTTAGGGTCTGAATGATGTCCCTGGGGAGATGGCTCAGTGCTTAAGAGCACTGACTGGTCTTGCAGAAGATCTGGATTCAACTCTCAGCACCCTCATGGGGGCTCAGTTCTAGGGGACTTGACACCCTCACACAGACATCTGGTGATATTGATCTTATCTATTCTTATGTAATGGTTGGAATGTTTGGAATGTCAGGACCTTTTTCTTAGTTTTTAGCTTGTGGATCCATGGGTGCTGTCAGTTTATGGATATGTACAACTAATAAAAATGGACACAGCAGGATGTATCTCAGCATATTTATTTACCCATACCTAACAGGGAAGAATTTGGAAGAGATTTGGGAATCGATGGAATGATGAGATAAAGGGGGAATGTGAGGTGATATCTTTTAATTAACAATTTATAGAAATAAATTTTAAATAAAAGAGGGGCTAGAGAGATGGCTTCAGAATTAAGAGCAATGGCTTTTGTTCCAGATAACCCAAGTTCCATTTCTAGAAACCAAATGGTAGCTAACAATTTGCTATAACTCAAGTCCCAGGCATCTCCTGCCTTCTTCTGGCTTCTGTAAGTACTGTGCACTACAGGTTTATGAAAAACACCCATATAATTTAACTTTTTTTAAAAGTTAGAAAAATGGCAGAATGAAAATTTCTACAGTGATGGCACAGTCCTGAGACAGAGAGCAGTCAGTGCTAGTTAAAATGACATCCATATGGACTTGCATGGAAGCAGCTGTGGCCTTCCATTAAGCCAGCCTGTTCAGTGGCAATAGCAGATTCATTCTGAGGCTAATAGAGTTCATCACAATCCTTCATCTAAGAGCAGAGTATGCAGTGCTGTTAAGTGCCTTTTCCTTGATGTTTCCTGTATTTGTGTTCTCTCTCTTTTCTATCTGGGAGAATGGCATTGGTATAGTTATATTTTAGATTGAACATCAAGATTGACAGGTTGCATAGGCTCCAAAGCAACATTTTTTCACTGTGTCATTTATTGATTTTCAGCTAAGACCTTCCTTGTGGTACAGGATGAACATGGCAGAGGTATTTCTTTCCAACATTTTTATAATATATGTTTCTGCATGACATTGGAATAAGAATACCCCTAAATGTCTCTGCTTTTACATTGTGATAGTGTTCAAATGTGGATTTGTTTATTTGCCTGCTTAGAAATAAGAAAAATTCTACGTGAACATGTCCAGACTTCCTAAGTAAAATCCACATACTTCCTTTGTTTAGGAAAAGCGTGCTTTCCTTGCCCCCTGCAGGCAAGAAATTTTTTCTAATTTCTTCTCTCTTGGTTGTGATGGCTATTATTGGTAATCAAACTGACTACTTCTGGAATTAACTAAAACCCAAAGAGTGTGGTATACCTGTAAGGGATTTTTTTTTAATGTTTTGAAATTGAAGACCAATCTTTAATCTTGATTATTTGAGTTGCAATCCACCTTCAGCTGCTTGATGCCTGTGTATAATTTTAACCCAAGCACTCAGGATTCAGAAACAGTTGGAATTTCCTGGGTTTGAGACTGGCATGTGATAGACCCCAGATTCAGGGTACTACCTTCTCAGGAGGGCGTCCCAAGAACTCAGACTCCAGACTCCAGTTGATGCAAAAGCAAGAGGATATATTCAGCAATTGTACAATTGGGCATCTCTACTCCACAGAGCAAGAGAAGCCCCGAACTGCAATCACACACAGTTTTTTAAGGCAAAAACCACAAAATTACAGTTTTCATACAGATTCATTTTTGATTGGTTCGTGTCTAGGGACTTTCCACAAAGATATGGCTTAATCATAGGGTGNGTGCTCATTACCATGGAGACTAGAGTTGGGACATTCCANNGCCAAGTAATNATTATCACCTGAATGTCTTGTGGCATTCAGTGATCAAGCAATTGAGGTTTTCCCAAGAACTTTTAGGGGGTTTACACACACACAAAGGTCACAGTGACTTTTCCCCGAAACACCTGTAATTATCTTAACTACAGTTGAGCAATTATTTTTTTGCCAGAAACCTCCAATTGTGGTTGAGCAACGATTGGGCCGCATATCTTAACAGAAATCTTGACTGCCATTAAACAGTAGTTTAGCAATTCTACTCTGGCTTTAGTTTCTCGTTCCCAAGGGGGGTTTCAGGCCTAAAGAGTATGGGGGTTTCAGGCCTAAAATGTTAAAAGTCAGGGTCTTACAGCATGGTCTATAGAACGAGTTCCAGGGCTACACAGATAAACCCTGCTTGAAAAGATGAAAAAAAAAAATCAAACGAAGTTTAAGATCCACCTTTAATCTGGATTGGACCTCTGGTGGCAGGCTACTATATAAAGTATATTGAAGGAGGAAGCTTTCTCTCTCTTTGCCTCCTTGTCCTAGCACTGGCTACCAAGTTCATTCCTTTACCAGAATTAGAGGCTACTTCCTTGGTATTTTGGTGTGTACTGAAGACCACCTGAAATATCTAGCCTCATGAATTGAACAACTCTTGGACTCTTCAAATTTCCACTGGTAGGCAACTATTGTTTGACTACCTGGACCACAGTTTGTAAGACATTTCATTAAATCCACTTTCTACATACATGGAGAGATTCGTTCTTCAACTCTTGTTCATGTAGAGAAGCTTGAATAATACAGTTGTGTTTTTTTTTCACCTGCCCACTCAGGAAGATGTGCTGGCCAAACAATGGTTCTCATAACTGCATTCTTCCTAGCTACATTATTCTCTAAGTATTTGTCTTTCTATGAAGAATACTCTTTATTAAATTAAATTATTATTTAATTTGCCAACAGTTTGTTCTGAATTTCAGGAATAAAACTCCTTAAGCAATAGAGACATCATCCAACATTAATGGGAGAAAGACCTATTATTTTGCTTTTAATAATGTTTTTTAAAGATTTATTACGTATACAGAAGAGGGCACCAGATCTCATTACAGATGTTTATAAGCAACCATGTGGTTCCTGGGAATTGAACTCAGGACCTCTGGAAGAATAGTCAGTGCTCTGAGCCACCTCTCCAGCCCAAGACCTAGTATCTTGTTTGTGATCTATTGCCTGCTTTTCTTTCCTGGTTGTCTGAAGTCCATGTGACAAAAAGCACATTCAATTCATCTCACCACAGTGTGAAGCCACCTAACAATCATCTTTTGTTTTCTTAAATCTCTCTTTAGTTGTGAATATCTGGATAGCCATCCACCTGTGTGAAATGGAAGCACTGCACTGCACATAGTATAGTGGGCTGTACAAGCTAGCTAGCCACTTTGTGTCCAGGAGGATGAAGGGGAAGTGTGTATGGAGAGCATGAAGAGAATAGGGTCTGCTATAGCAGTCTACAGCTGGTGCTATTGAAATGCAAATCTCTGTTGGTTCAGAAAAGGTCTAGGTCTGGAGTGGAAGGCAGGGTCAGGAATCAGTGTGCTGTGTCTTTAAGCACAGTGTAAGCCTATGGGAGGTGCTCTTGTCACTCAATCCTTACTAGCCAATCAGGCCCTTCAGGCGACCTGTCAGTAAGAAGTTGGGAAGGGTCTTTCCGGTCACTAGCTTCAGGCTTGGCTTTGAAGAGAAGCTGGCGCCAGGGGTTTTGTGTCCAGGCTGTGTGTGCTGCTGCAGGGAGCTGAGCAGAGGGGATGGGCAAGATTGAAAACGGTGATATGCTGAGTAGGGGCGTAGCCCCAGATTGGGAGGATCGGGCAGTTGAGCCATGGGAGTCAGTGTGGTGGGTCCTCCACTGGTTCGGTGGGAGTCAGTGGCCAGATTCAGAGTTCGGCATTTTCCTGCCTGGTCCAGAATGGTCCAGCATGGTCCTGCTGGTCCTTTGTGTTCCAGTGTGATTTTTCTATGGTCCTGCAAGGTTTTTGCAATTCCTGGGCCGATGTCAGCCTCTGCGTAACTTCACTTCACAGGCTGCGTCTGTGCAGAGCATTGGGAGTGAGACTGTGCTTTGAAATAACCTTGTTGACATCATTGTGAAATGNCACAGGCTGCGTCTGTGCAGAGCATTGGGAGTGAGACTGTGCTTTGAAATAACCTTGTTGACATCATTGTGAAATGCTGGCGCCCTTAGTTCTTATGTTGTCGCTATGGAACAAGGATTTGCCGAACTCAGAGAGCCCTGGTCCTATATCTTCCAGAAGTACTGCACTTTGAACTTTTCACATTTAGGTTTAGGATCTATCAGGAATTAGTTCTGTGAAGCTAATAAAAAGTATCCCTGTGTAAAGTAGCACTCCACTGCTAAACTATGATTTCGAAAAGTAGAATTGATGGTAATAGAATTGATGGTACAAGGCGTACAGTGACTAGGCAAAAGAGAAAGCCAGGTAGCAATCTTTGCCAATGGATTTTGACTTTGTTAGCTTGAGTTTCTATCCTAATTTCCCAAAATGATGAAGTGTGATCTGACACAATCAGCCAAATAAACCCATTCATTGCCTGAAATACTTTTGGTTAGTGGATGTAATCACAGCAGGATAAAAGCAAGTTAGAACAAAAAATGGCACACCAAAGGTCATTTCGTTGCTAGGGAGAACCTGGTAATGTCTTTTGGAAAAAAGTGGAAGATATCAGGATTTTAGGTAACAAAAAACATAGAAAGGTGTACACAAAAATTAATTGGCTATTCTTGTAGTACCAGGAAGATGGGATTGTGAAGATTAATGGCAGAAAGTGGAGATTACAATCATAGGATTTCAGTCAGAAGGAGATAGACTCCATAAAGATTAAGCTAGGGGTCATTTATGTGATATTTTGCCTCCAATATCTTTTTCTGTCCATTCCCTGGAAATTTAATAATGCAGAATTAAAAAATAATGGGCTAGATTCTTAAATGGAGTATTAAATCTGCTGGATAGTTATTCCTGAAGACTCATTTAGTTCTACAGTGGAAAAACAAGTGGGGCAGAAATAAATGAAAATGAAAAGGTAGTTTCAGATGACAGTCAAGTGCTGAAACAGGCAGGAATTTCTAGGAGTTTATCACCATTATAGACAAGGCCCTTGTTATGGAATGAAAGCCTATCAAGGTGCCCTAAGATTAAGCTAAAGCTTCAATTTAAGGGAGCAGTAAGCTAAAGATTCCTAGTCCCAGGAAGCAACTTCATACAAAACCTGCCACATCTGCACTCAAAGCGTATTAGTGTATATCCCAACTAATAAATCAAACTTTCCAGTATCCCCTTCATGTACTGGTCCTGGAAACAAGAATCAAAATTTCAGGTCATGGATTAGTCTGTGGTTACAGTTCAGCATTGTTACAGGCAGAGTTTGGCAGAGTTAGAAACCCAGTAAAGACTCTGAGAGTTCATTACATGAAGCTGTGAGGAGGAAGACTGGAGTTTTTTTTTTTTAAACTCTTTTCTGTTTTGGGTGCCTGCTGCCCAGGTCTCAGATAAATCATACACAGGCTGGTGTATTCTTCCTTATAAGTGCCTGGCTTTAGTTTGGCTTGTTCCTAGCCAGCTTTTCTTAACTTAAATTATCTTATGTACTTTATGCCTCTAGGCTTTTATCTTTCTGTATTCTGTATACCTTTCTTTACTTCTTACTCCATGGCTTTCTGTGCAGCTGGGTGGCTGTCCCCTGGTGTCCTCCTCTCCTTTTCTTACTCTTCTTCCGTCTTTCCTCTCACAATTCTCTCAATTATTCTTCCTACCTGCTAGGCCCACCTATCCTTTCCTGCCAAACTATTGGCTGTCCAGCTTTTTATTAGGCCAATCGAATTTTTTAGACAGGCAAAGTAACACACCTTCACAGAGTTACACAAATGCAACAAAGAAGAATGCAGCACATCTTTGCATCATTAAAACGGTTGTTCTACAGCATAGACAAATATAACACATCTTAAAATAATATTCCACAACAGTCTGGGTTGTGTTTTGAGACCAAAGATGGTGAGATACCTATGCTATGAGAAATCTTCCAGTGAAAGCTAGCTGCATATATGGAGTGGAATTAACCGAAGAGAGAGAAGTATGAGAAGTTTTAGGATCAGGGCCATCTAAGCCCTTTGAAACTGAAGCCCCATGCAAATAAGACAGAGATACAAGTTTTGATGTTTTTCTTGCCTTGGTCTAATCTTCCCTCTCTATGTCTCCATTTTTTTGTCTTTTGGAATATGAATGGAATTCTATGCCATTGTATGTTGGGAAGATATAATATGTTTTCTGAATTTATAGGATGTCACTGTCAAGAGATCAACTTGAGTGTGAGAAGAGACTTTGGAGAATTGAACACTGTAGGGGCTGTTGCAGACTATGAGGATCATTGAAGTGACTNAATGTATTTTCTTCATGGATTACCATGAACCTATAGTAACCTGGGTCAGAATATAGGTGATTGAATGAAAAACCTCCCAGATAGGATGATGTATTTGAATTGTGTCTNTCTTGGTGACTTTTTTTGATTGCTTGTGAAACCTTTAGTAGGAGGAGCCATTCGGAATGAAACTCCTCACTGGGGGTGTGATATGCATCTCTGTAGTCTCAACCCATTTCCTGTTCTTTGTATCTATTGCGTTGTCTTTAACTAATCAGCTAGCTTCCTTGAATTATTATGCCTTCACCACCATTAGGGACTATCACTAAATCACATAACATATAGTAGAAGTAACTACTATTGAGTGCTAAGGCAGTTTGGTAGCCTGCGCTTTTAACTTTTTTATTTGTTTTTGAAGACAAGATTAGTCTGTGTAGCCCTAGTTGTCCTGAGAGAAGTTCTGTACACCAGGCTGGCCTCAAACTCAGTGATCCCTGTAACCCTGGCTCCCCACTCCTGGGATGAAAGATGGGGCAACATTACTGGAGTTTTGTATTTATATAATTGGGTGTAGGGCCTGGGACATAGATTTTTGTACATGTCAAGCGTATCCTGCTGTATTGAGCTTCACCCATATCTTGATTTATAATTTGGCAGATGGTATCACTTTGTTTCTCAATATGGTGTGTATTCATGATTGATACTGCCTTAGCCTTATGAGTCACTGGATTTCTGCTGTATGACTGTAAGGAACATGTAAGACCTAGGGTAAAAACCCTGGTCAGGACTGGCAAGTTTAGCATAAGATAACCAGTAAAGTGACCTAAATCAACTATGTGTGGAAGTAGTAATAAGATTAACAGAAATGAGTATAAAAGACGAAGCCTCAGAGATAAGACAGAGTTCTTCAGACCACAGATGTGAGATCCTGCCCTCAGAGAAGAAGAGGCTTAACCCAGGAAGGCTGGCCCAAGATCCAGAGGAACAGACGTGGAGAGTCTGGACCTGTACACCCAGAAAGGTATCCCCGAATCCATCTGGAAGATAGGGCAAATACTGTATTCTTAATTGTAATCTTAATTGTATGAATTAATAAGTGTTATACCCAGTTGGAATCAAGTGTTATTATTCCTCCCCCGTAATTGGGGTATGTGCTCTTCACATCATTACAAAGAAGGACTGAGGGGCATGGTGAGTGACTTTCTCTGTAATTTTCCTGCATGTATTAATTCATTCCACGTGAATGAAAACAGAGAATTGCAGGGTATGCAGTTTTGGGAAGATAGCTTGAACTACTAAGTATTCAGTTTCCAGTTAGAGAAATTTCCTATGTAGATATGTACAATTGTTTTTGACAGTTAACTCAGAGGATTGAGACACTGGTCATTGGCTGTGTTAGCTTACAACAGTCTGTGGCTAACACTTTACATGGTATAAAGTCATACAATCTCTTATTAATGGTATTCTCTCCAGAAAGGTATTACCTACTCCATTTCAACAATCAGCATACCTAATTGATTATAAAACATCAATTATTGGTATCATTTTTAAAATTCATTTTTTTAAATGCGTTACTGTAAATTTTTATTATAACAATGTTTCCAGGTTTCAGAATCTCATTCCATTATTTTCATAATGCTATTTATTTATTATCTATATATTTGTATTTGTTTAGAGCAGTGATGCTCCACATCGGGGGTTATGGCTCCCTTTGGGACATCAAATGACCCTATCACAGGACTAGCCTAAGATCATTGGAAAATACAGGCAGATATTTATATTCTAATTCTTAACAGTAGCAAAAATATAGTTATGAACTAGCAGCAAAAATAATTTTATAGTTGGGGGGGTCACCACATCATGAGGAACTGTATTAAAGGGTCACAGTTCAATCTAAACAACTGTCTCACCTATCCAGAGGGCCTAGTCCAGTTCCTTAGGGGCTCCTCAGCTATTGCTGCACAGTACATGGCAATAAAGTAATATTGTTACACCCATAGATTTGTACATCACTCATCATTACACTAGAGAAGCTTAATATGGAGATTTTTGAGAACTGAGTCCTACTTGGGATTCTTTATCTTAACCCTTGCATCATGGTTCAGGCACCTATGAAAAAATGGATGCAGACAGAATATAAAGGCAAGAAATAGTAAATGATCCTAGGGAAGAAGTTCACAAACATTATAAGAATAATTGAGTAGCACCAGGGAATATCAATCATATACAAAGTCTTGCATTCAAAAACATTTAGCCATCCCAAATGTTCTTCGATTTTTTATGTATTTTTTGTTATTTTTTGATAGAATGAGAGGGGGTTCAGGAAGCATGACATTTGGGTTAATGTGATAAAAGGATAGTATGCAAGGGGGTAAAAGAAAAATATATTGATACAGATGTATTGTAAAAATGTTCAAAAATGCAAAAAAAAAACCCCTAGAATCACTGACATACTAGAAAAAAATTCGAACATGCATTGGAACACAAAATAAAATAGCAATAAAGTTGTTTTGAAAAGTACTCGTGACTTATAAAATAATTAGAGCAAACCTCGTTGCTTTAGGTGGACACTGATTCTTTAAAAATCTGTTACCTTGCATTTTGTTTTAAATAGTTTTCATTTCCTCATTCTGATTCATACTTACAGGCCTTCATCAATCATGGGAAACAATGTTTCAAGTGATCCTAACAGACATCTTTTTTCTTAAAATAAGAGAATGAGACCTTCTTAGTAGTCAAAAGTATTTTCTACAAAATTAAAACCTCAGAAGACTTCAAGCAAATCTCTCCAATTTTTGTGGAACACACTCCTCACACAACACGTTTTCTATTATTGGAAAAGGAGTGAATGAGTGTATAGGATGAGTCTGGTCAGTGATTTCTTGTGGTTTGATTTTGATTAAAATCTTGTTGTTCTTTTCTAGAGGCCATGATATACATGTTGGTATGTCTTTATGTCTCATTTTTTTTAGTTGTGCCATCTATGTTTTTAGTTTTATTATCATCTAATTATATTGTTGTTTTTTTTTCTGGAAAGTGATTGACATTCACCAATTTTGTATAATATGACAAAACAATCGGAAAATTCCGACCTCATAGAACTAATGTTTTTGGTAGCCTTAAAATAAATATTTGGAAAGTATGTGACTTGCAATATTTGGACCCTATGAGGAGAAGATGCATAAAACATTTTTGCATTACTATTAGTAATTTGGAAGAATCATTTTGAATCTTTATCAGTACCATAAAAGGCTGCAACTGTTGGAAACACTAAAAGTTTAAAAATTTTTAGGCTTAAATAATAAAGGACTTTAATATTTTCCTGTAGTGAAAACAGATCTTGTTTTGATTTTTTTTGACATATTCTTTCTCGGTAGCCCTGGCAGTACAGAAAATTGCATGTAGACCAGTCTGACCTTGAACTCACAGACAGATCCTCCTGTCTCTGATTCTCAAGTGCTGGGAATGAAGGCTTACACCAGCATGTCTGACCTTTAAGTTCTGTGAAAGTCTCAGTATATTTCCTTGGTGGACCTGGTATTGCTGAGTAAAGGAGACTGGCTTTAAGCACAGAGGTCTGCTAGCCTCTTACTACAGAGTCTGGGGATTAAATTATATGCTGCTACACCTGGCTGAGATACTTTTTATGTGACCACTAAATTCCATTGTTTGTTGTCCTTTGAGAAAATAGGACAACACATGTGGGTTAAAAATTTTAGGCCAGACTTACTAATTTTGCAACCTGGTCTTTAGTAGGCCAAGGTGGCTTGGAATTCCATACTCACCTGAGGATGGTCTTGTCTCATTCCTCTTATCCCTACNTGAGCCACTGAGCATCTTATGNTTATAGATGTAAAATGTGAAAATGTTGCTCTTTCTCCATGATGCATAGGTTTTGATTTAGAGTTGAAGAGTAATCTTGCTTTTCATTCAGGTCTGTGTGATTTCTGTTTGCTTTTTGTTATTTTTGGCTCATGTCTACACAAACTATTTCTAAATCATCATTATTTAGCTTTTCTTTTAAAAACTTATTTGCTTTTAGAATTGTGATTTTTGCATATCTTAGATTCATTATTCTAGACAATTTCATCATGGAGAGAAACCCAGGTAAGGCTCGTGATAGGCAGTTGCTCTACGACTGAGCTGCTCCCTTACTAAGAAATACTTGTTTGATGTGTGAAAATATTTCTTTTATGATTTCAGTAAATTATTTATTTATTTATTATTTATTTCAGTAAATAGATTAAGCCCTTTGCTTAATAAGTCTTACATATTGTTTTTTACTTCATCTGTAGTTTTTCAAACAGTTTTGGATAATTGTGCTGTTAGATGACTGCATTTCTTTTTTCTAATGTACAATTCTTGTTTTTCATTTTATATGTCAACCACAAATCCACCTCTCATCCTGTCTCCCACTTCCCCCACCTCTGCCTTCCCTCCCTCACCCACACCTTCATCATAGAGCCTATATCTAATAACTGATGGAAGCAGATACAGAGATCCACAGCCAAACACCATTTCTTAGTTTTTAAGCCTTTTTTGTTTCATATATCCTATATTTGAACAAAGACTCAAGCTTTTCTTTTGGTTAGTATTGAGACTGCATGTAAGGAAGTGTCTTTCTTTTTTTCACCAAGCCTAAAATGTATTTTAGCTAAATTCCATTTGCCCTGTATTTAAACTTTTAGTTAATGAATTGATGGATGTATTTGTTTTTGTTTAGCTGGGTAGCTTTCCCTGAATTCATCAATGTAGATCAGATTGGTCTCACACTTTGGGTAATCATGTTATCTTCAAAGAGCTGAGATTACGGGTGTGTGCCTAGTTAAAAGTCATTTGTCTTCCAGTTATATTCTCCTCTAATATATGCCTAAATTAATGATTGTGTATTGCAGCAAATGTGAAATCTGCTAACAAACATAGCTCTTGCTTAGAGGTAGACAATCATTGGGATGGACATTCCCTATTCTTTAGTTGGAAGTTAGGATTTTTGAGTTCAGAGTACTTAAATTCATGATACATTTTTAGTCCTATGGAAGTATGGAGAGATTATATGGTGTTAAGTGAAGCTATTATTTCTTTTCTGTAGCCCTAACAATGTCCCAGGAAGGTCCAGACAAATACAAATTGAGGAATAAAGTTTTCCTGCAGTACTGCAATATGTTCTTCTAGGCCACTGAGAACAGGTTGTGCTCCTTGTAGTGACACTCAGTGCTTTGCTTTGCCACAACATTGGACCTGCTTAGCCAGCTTGGCTTTAGGATCAGTTTAGTATTTTCTCTGAATGTAGGGACCCTGGGTTGAGAATGAGGTGAGGAAGAGATTAAGCATAGGCACAATTCAAGAATGTCCTTGTCTCTAATTCCATGGAGTCAAACTACATATTCAATTTTTGTGCTTGTTTTTATACTATTGTCTCTTTGTGTTTATAACACTAGCCATTATGTAACCACTTCTACCCCAATTTTTATCTAACGAAATTTCTTATTAGAAGATAGCAGCTTTTGCCGGGCGGTGGTGGTGCACTCCTTTAATCCCAGCACTCAGGATTAAAGGCAGGCGGATCTCTGTGAGTTCGAGGCCAGCCTGGGCTACCGAGTGAGCTCTAGGACGGCCAAAACTACACAGAGAAACCCCTGTCTCTTATACACATCTAGATGTGTATTCTGCCCCAATTTTTATCTTAGGAAATTTCTTATTAGAAGATAGTAGCTTTTATTTAAGGTTTCCTATGTTTTTTTACTTTGTCTACATGTATATCTGTGTACCACTTGCATTTCTGGTACCCATGGAGTCCAGAAGTAGGTGTCAGATTCCTTTCAACTGGAATTAAAGATGGTTGTGAGCTTCTGTGTGGATGCTGGAAGTCAAACTCAGGTCACCTAGAAAAGAAAGTAATCAGTGCTGTTAATTGCTTAGCCTTTGCTCCAGTCCCTCAGCTTTTGCCCCGATCATAAGAAATTTGATTGATCTTGTCTTTATTTGACATTATTGCTATTGTTTGTATAGTTTAGTTTTTTGAGACAGGCTCTCAGGTAGCCCAGACTGACCTTAACCTCATTTGAATTCTTNAAATTCTGATCCTTCTTCTATGTCTCAAGAAGTGCTGGGATTATAAGTGTGGACCACTACCACAGCTGTTAAACGTGTTGTTGCTAACGTGATTCCAGGGCAAAGTCTACCAATTGGGTGAGCTATGTCCCCATCCTCTATTATAGGGCCCTAATAGCAATTTTCATGTATGATTTATATACTATGCTATAAGGCTTCTGGTAATCAGAGATTGTTACTGTGTTTCATTCATCCCTAGAAATGCTGACATATTGTGCTTTATAATTTTTACTCTTGAGAATCAATATTTTAATTTAAACCAGTTGTTTATCTTGTTGGAATTGTATTCCTGGAGTGACTAATGTTAACTGTGAATCCCTTTGTATCAGCATAAAAATGGGAATGCCAATATTGCAGGAGCAAACTTTGGCTTTTGCACATTTTTCAATAAATTGACTTTTGAAATTAAACTCATTAAAAGCATCAAAACTCTACCCCTTCAGCAATGGCTAAGTGTTTAAAAGTACTGGAAACTGATTTGACTGATTTATGTTGCAAAGTCACTTGGCATATAAGTCATTGTCTCTTTAGTCACATCCGATTTTCACTTGAAACACTGTAAACCAAGTTGCCTTCTATTTCATGATATTTTCTTTGAATGCTCTGATTTCGGTAGTTAGACCTCTCCTTCATGATAGAGGAATTAGCTTATATTTGAGTGAATGTTAGAGGCTATGAAATGGTTTCTTTTGAAGGAATATGAAATATTTTAATAACTGGTATCAGCATTCTTACTGTTATGTGTCTGCGGTTTTCCACTCCTATTTGAATCTTTGTTTTGTAATAATGCTTCTTAAAAGCATTATTACAGCACACTACCAACTTCCCAATACTTTCCTTGCAGCTTTAAAGACAGTTTTCTGAGTTTAAGAAGCATTCATTTAGTTTATAGGTGCTAGGGTGATATTTCATGTTGCAGTTGCTTTTCTTCTACCTAGACTCAAAACTGATCAAATCATGATGAGAAATTCAAGGTTATTTGCACTTTTGGGTTGTTAGATGTACATTAGCCACCTTTTATTATTTTAAGATTTCATACATGAGTATAATATGTCTTGATCAAATCCACCCCTTTTTTCTTCCCCTTCTGTGCCCCTGCCTCCTTTTGTTTCCTCTTCTCCACTTCACAGAATGCTTTTAGACCCATTGAGTTCACTTAGTTCTTTCAAAGGAAAGGATTTGTTTGGCTTATAGGTCTAGATGACAGTCCATCATGCAGACAAATGAGTCAGGCACTTTAGGCAGAAGCCTAGACACAGGAACTGAAATAACACTGGAGGAATACTGCTTTCTAGCTTGTTCTCCCTGGCTTCTTCAGTTTTCTTTATTATTTTCTTTCCTTTCTAAATTTAATATATATATTTTGATTATGATTCTTCTGTCCATAATTCCTCCCAGACCTCCCCCCCCATCCAAATCTACATTCAATTTCTCTCTCTTTCTCTCTTTCTCTTTCTCTCTTTCAGTAGAAATGAAACAGGCATCAAAAATTCTGTTTATTTTTCATACACAATGCTGTACCAGCTGCTCATGAATAGCACAGCTCCACAGAAGGCTGGATCCTCCCTCATAAATCATTAATAAAATAAACACCCTGTAATTCAAGTTCCTATTCCCAAATAATCCTAGCTTATATCATGTTGAGGAAAAGCCAAACAGCTCAAGGACCATGAGTTAAGAGCCAGCTTGGGCTATTTTGTGAAACCCTATCTGAAAATAAAACAAAAGAAAATAACAAACTAGCTAAATAAATAAAACCTCATAATTAGTTTATCTTTTAACATTACTGTTTTCAAAAAATTTGATCCTCTTCACAAGACTTTTGAATATTTAGTTATAAAAGCATCTAGTATTTTTGTATTTCTTAAGTTTGACTTTTAACCAAGCTTGATGATTTTATTCAGAGGTGTAAGACAGAGCAATGTTTTGGATGTGGATAGGATCTGCTCCAAGTATCATACACTTAATTTTTTTTTCCAACATTACATCTCAGGATGACCTGTGGAATGACACCCAAAATTATTCTCTTGCCTTCTCATGTACATTGTTCCCCATACACATATGTGCACCTTGAAATGAATGCACGTTCAAAAGAAAAAGAAAAATTAAATATTAGGAATAGAGAGAAAAGAAAATGTCTAGGAGTTCATAAATATGGCTGCTTTTTGTTGCCTGAGGGCAAGTTGAATTTTGGAACTTAAGTGAGCTGATTGAAGTCTTAGACATGGAATAAGATTCGGAAGATATGTTTCAGTTAAGAGAGTTAGTAGGAATGATTAAGTGTAAATTAGTGGAGCTAGGAGTGTAGTCTGACATTTCTGGTATGCCAACTACTCCCAAGTACCCAGCAGCTGCTTCCCAAATAATTGACTCAGAGGCTTAGTATTATTTATAAATGCTTGTCTGTTAGCTCAGGCTTGTCACTAGCTAATTGTTACACTTTAAGTTAACCCATATTTCTATTTATGCTTTGTCATGGGGCTTATGGCTTGTTACCTCAAATATTCACTTCCTGCTTTTTCTGCAGCTGGCTATAGTCTTTCTGACTCCACCTTTCCTCTTCCCAGAATTCTCCTAGTCTTGTCACCCCACCTATGCTTCCTGCCTGGCTCCTGGCCAAGTAGCGTTTTATAAAACCAATTTGAGTGACAAATCTTTACAGTGTACAAGAGCATTATTCCACAGAATAGAAGTAATGTTTATAGGATACCAGAAAATGTCCTACCATTAGGGGCATGGAAGAACAAAAACATACTACTTGTCTTGTTAATGTAAATCCATGTGTTCAATATTCTACTGTTTGCACACACACAGATTCCACAGTGCTTTTGTGGAGGCCAGAGGAGAGCTATAGGGTATTTGTTTCCTTCTAACATATGGGTCTTGTGGATCAACCTAGTCTTCAGCATTGGTTGCAATGTTCTTTATTGTCTAAGGCAACTCCTTTGCTCTCATATTTTTATTACTTTTACTTGTATATTATTATATATTAGGGCTAATTTGTATGTGTATCTAAGGATCCTTCCTGTGTCTGTCCTTAAGGCATTAAGCATATGTAGTTATGTCTGGCATCCTAGGTCTTAATTCTGTCCAGCATAATTTTCATTCAATTTTACATTATACAACGACATAGATTGCTTCTGGGTTTTACTGTTTGTGTACTCTTGTACAGGTGTTTTGGTGTACACACTAATATCCTTAACATTATCAGGGTCAAGCTATTTTAAAAATATTACTTCTTACATAGTTTTGTGGTAATTGTCCTCTCTAATCACATTGTTCTGTAGGTCTTGTGTACCTCAACATTTTTCAAGGGAATGAGTTCATTTTCTGTGTGTTAATTAAAAGCAACAATATTTGTTTCCTATGTGCAGTAAGATTAATTGTACCATATTTGCTTCTCAATTTGTTCATAAAGTCGAAGATCTCTTCTTGGATAATGTGCATCTTAATATTTTGTCATTACATAGTTAGAGCAACTACAGTACATGTACTTATAATATATTGATAGCAATTATTTTTGACTTAGACACTTGAGCTACTACTTTCAGAGCTACACTCTTTTGCTTTTATGATAAAATGTAAGCAAACTATAAAAAGTAGTGATAATGTGGTTATATTTATATCAAAGTATATACTTTTCTGCTTATATTTATAGCAAAGTGTATACCTAGACTATCATTGTGGAAACACCCTCCCAGAAGAATAAGATACAATTCTGGATTTTAGTCCACCTTTGAGGGTGTACAGGGGACTCGAAAGGGTGGCAGCATATTTTCATAGATATTAAAATGGCTACCCAAGCATGCTTCATATGTCCATTGGCTTGGCATGTCTTTTTCCTACCCTTTACTGTTACGTAATGTTTATGTTTGATGTTGAGGTATGTTTCTTGTATGCAGGAGAAGGAAGGACCCTGTTTTCATATCCACTCTGTGTCTTTTTATTGGGTAACTGAGACGATTTATATTGAAAGATATCAATGACCAATAATTGTGAATTCCTGTTATATTGTTTCAGTTCATAGTGTGTGTGTGTGTGTGTGAGAGAGAGAGAGAGAGAGAGAGAGAGACAGAGACAGAGGCAGAGACAGAGAGACAGAGACAGAGGCAGAGACAGAGAGACAGAGATAGAGACATGGAAGGACAAACTGATGGGCTGAGAGTATTAGTTTCCCTTCTTTAGGATTTGCTGGTGAGATTATTTTTTCCTGTGTTTCCATTGATGTAGTTACCCTCCATGGGTTCAAGCTTTCCTTCTATGAAGCACCCTTTGTAGGGCTGGATTTGTAGATAGATACTCTTTAAATCTGATTTCTCATAGAATATCATCTGTGGTAACTGAAGTTTTTGTTGGGTATAGTAGTCTGGTTTGGAACCTGTAGTCTCTTAGAGTCTGTAGCACAGGTGTCCAGGCCTTTCTGGCTTATAGAGTCTGCATTGTGAAACCAAGTGTCATTCTAATAGGTCTGCCCTAATGTGTTACTTGGTGTTTTTCCCTTGCAGCTTTTTTGTTTGTTTGTTTTTCAAGACAGGGTTTCTCTGTGTAGCTTTGGCGCCCTTCCTGGAACTCACTCGGTAGCCCAGGCTGGCCTTGAACTCACTTTGATCCACCACCATGGCCCGGCTCCCTTGCAGCTTTTAATATTATTATTTTGTTCTGTATGTTTAGTGTTTAGATTGTATTGTGGTGAGGGGATTGTTTTTGGTCCAATCTAATTGGTGTTCTGTATGCTTCTTTTACTTTGATAGGTCTCTCTTTTAGGTTAGGGCATTTTCTTCTACTATTTTGTTGAACCTAATTTCTGGGCCTTTGACCCAAATTTCTTCTTTTTCCTCTATTCTTTAATATTCTTGTATTTGTTCTTTTATAATGTCATAAATTTCCTGAATTTTTTGGTTCAAGAATTTTTTTTTGATTTTCTGTAACCAATTTATCCATTTCTTCTATCATATCTTCAGTGCCTGAGATTCTTTATTCCATCTCTTCCATTCTGTTGGTGAAGCTTGCCTCTATTATTCCTGTTAACATTCTTGCACTTATCCTTTCCAAAATCCCCTCTGTTTATATTTTCTTTATTTCTTCTGTTTCCATTTTCAGGTTTTGAACAAGTTTTATTCATTTCTTTCAACTATTTCTTGCTTTTTTCTTGGTTTATTGAAAGGATTTATTCATTTACTCCAATTATTTATTCATATTTTCCTCAATTTCTTAAGGATTTTATTCATTTCAACCTTAAGGACCTCTATCGTCTTCATATAGTTTGTGTTATGGTCTTATTCTTGTGCTTCAGGTATGTTGGAATATTCAGGCCTGCTCTGCTAGGATAGCTGGGTTTTGGTGGAGATATATTGCCCTGGCTGTTATTGACTGTGTCTTATGTTATCATCTTGGCATCTGAGTTTATAATGATTATAGGTCTAGGTCTTGTTTTCTGGATTTGTCTAAGCTGGATGGTAGTTAAGTTCTTTGGATTTGGTTTACTCTCAGGATTTCTCAAGAGTGTGATAGCTGTGTGTTGCCTGATTTGTTGGCCTGTTTTTCTGGTGTGTTCACCGGGAATACCTGCTGGTGTTGGCAGCTGGGCTGCAGCAAAGTTTGGGGGGAAAGAGGATTAGACAGCATAGTCTGTGAGATCCACAGGAGATATGGGCAGGAGGAGGGAGACTTCAGCTGGTGATCCTTTGCATCACTAAGGACGAGGATTAGGTGATTTGGTCTATGAGAACAGATCATACCTCTGCCTTTTATGCTCTTCCTGCCACATCCACCACAATGATCTTTAAGACTTAGGGGATTGATGTTGCTTTAAGACTGAGCGATCCCTGTCACTTATTTTTTACAACTGTGCCAGATAGAGAACAGTGTCACTCACAATCTAATTCAGTTAGAAGCATCTAAGTTGAGGGATGAGAGGGCCATTGATATATGGATATGATAGTAAGTTATTTTAAGTCAGTTTAATTTTGTGTCCACTTAGCAGCATAATACTAATGCATTCTTCCCTAAGGCCCATGACCTGTTTATTCTTAAGTTCTTAGTCTGATAATGGTGCCAGATTTCTTTTTATTTTCATCCTGTGGAGAGGGACTTGGATACAGTTGGGAGGTGGTTGCTTACTCCCATAATATTTGTGATTCTATTGCAGCAGTGGGCAGGTTTTGCCAGGTCAGTCATTATTGCAGCTCAAAGTTTTTGTAATTGGGCATGACTGAGGATTACTTGTCTCCTCCAGTAGCTTGCATAGCACCTTCCAGCACTATGAAAGCAAGTCAGTATGGATAAAGCTTCTACCTTTTTACCACTTTGATATTGCCATGCTCTATGACTCAAGAATATGGTGTCTTCATCAGTAGGATATTACCATCAAATGCTTGAGGATAACCAAGAACAATAATAATATACTGTAATGTTTGAGGGATTTGGGGACACAATTGGCAAAACTCCAAAAGAAATAACTTATACATGGCACAGAATTTGTATTTGTTTCCCTCTAGTGTCCAGTAGGAGCAATACTGTTCTGTTTCAGAGTACTTCTGTTTTAATGTGTATCTCTCTCCTTTCTCTCTATTCCCCTTTCTATGTGTGTGTTTGTATCTCTCTGTGTGATTGTATGTTTGTGATATTAAAGTGTTGTAAATTTCTATGTCTTTTTCAAAATGTCTTTTATCTCTTTTGCTTTTTCCTTCCTTACCCTACCTCCACCACCCTCATTCAAATTTAACTGTCCTTGTCCCATATTTTACTTTGTATCTGTGCACTTTATCTCCCCTCCTAACCATTTCCATGGTATTTTATAAATTTCATGAACTTTATGGGTATTGCAATTGAAAACACATATGTGAAAATTTAACAGCAACCTCCACAGTAGCAGAAAATAGGCAATGTTTATCTTTTTTGTTCTGGGTTGCCTTACTCAAAATAACAGTTTCTAGCTCCTTCCATGTATTTGGGAAATCCATAGTTTCATTTTTTCTCAATAGCTGAATAACATGACCCAGTATGACTGCAACAATTTTCATTATTCACTCATGAGTTGATGCAAATCTAGGGTGTTTTGATTTCCTGGCTATTGTAAATATAATCACAATGAACATGGATTAGCAGATGTTTCTAGAATACAAGATGCACTTTCTTCTGTTTATGTATGTGAGTAGTACTGTTGCTTTATATGGTAAATCTAGAGTTAGTCTTTTATACTTATTGTTAAAATGTTTGCACCAGTTTGCATTCCTTCAAGCACTGAAATGGAGTTCTATTTTCTGGACATCCATGACAGAAGTTGTCATTTTTTTTTTTAATTTGAGGCAACTGACTTTGGTGAGATAAAATAAGAGAGAAGGTGTAGTTTGCATTTATCCAGTATCTAAGTATGTTAAACACTTTTAAATGTTTGTCTGCCATTTGTATTTTACTTTCTGAGAATTCTCTATTTGCTTCTGTTCTCCATGATTAATATTTAAAATATAAACACTTAATTCCCTTCCCTTCATCTCTCCAACCACTTCCTGCCCCTGTCGTGGAATATTATTTTAATAATGTAAGGCTGGGGCTAGAGAGGTGGTCAGAAGTTAAGGGCACTGACTGTTTCTTCCAGAGGTCCTGAGTTCAATTCCCAGCAACCACATGGTGGCTCACAACCATCTGTAATGAGATCTGGCACCCTCTTCTGCATACATAATAAATCTTTTTAAAAAAACGTAAGGCTGTGTTACAGTTGTTTATTCTGTAGAATATTTCTTTAAATATTGAAGTTGTGTTACATTTGTTTATGCTTCATTTGTTTAATTGTGTAATGATGTGTTACTGTTTTACCTTGCCTGCCTAAGGCACTTGATTGGGTGAAAAAGTTGAGCAGACAATCGCTAAGCAGGAGAGGGTTAAGCAACGCTGGCTGGCAGAAAGAATAAATAGGGAAAAATCTAGAGAGAAGAAGGAGAGAATGAGGGCGAATGCCTGGGACCAGAAGCAAGGCAGCAGCTAGCTAGCATGATACCAGAAGCGGGAAAATAGGACATACAGAAAAAAAGAAAGGTAAAAAGCCCTGAGGCAAAATGTAGATGAAGAGAAACAGGGTAATTATAAGAGCTAGCAAGAAGTGAGACTAAGCTAAGGCTGAGCAATCATAACTAATAAGGATTCTCCATGTCATGATTTGGGAATTGGTTCATGTCACAAAAGGAATGTCCCTAAATGCCCCCACTTACTCTGTTGCAGACTGGTTGTTTTCCTTTTGTTATTATTATTGCATATATATTTATATGCCTTCCCATAAATATCTAAATATGAACTGCTGAGCCCATTTGTTATTTCTTCTATTTATATGATTTAGCAGACCATTTTTTTTGGATAATTAATTAGGAGGCTCATCAATGGGAAAGAACAGTTCTTCCTCTCTCAAGAGCCATTAGTTTACTCTAGTACTTTGTTCACTAGATTCTCTCAAACATTCTGTTATTTTGTATACTGGCCATATTTTCTCCTTCACCTGAGATCTTCTTGCAGGGCTTAGGGTCTGTCTATCTTACCAGCTGTGGGTTGGGTTTTCAGGTCCTGTTCTAGAGATTGGGTATCATCTTCCAGGGCCCTGTGGTTGCAGTGGATGGGCTACTCTGCTATCTCTACTGGCCATGATCTTAGAGCAGCTCTCAAATTTAGCTTCCAAGCACTCCACATTCTGCCTCACCTCAAAACTGAGGTCAGCAGAGGATTCTCCATGGAGGGGATAATGTCTGTAATCATGATATGTGGATGTGTCTGTGAGGGACTTGTCTGTGGTTCATCTGGAGATTGCTGCACTTGTGTGTAGAAGACTTGAGTTATGTCTACTGGATTAGCCTCAGGGAGAGAGTGTGTTTAGTAAGCGAATTGCAGACTTGGCCCAGGGAGACAAGAAGGTGGGAGTGCAGAAGCTCACAGGCCTTGTCTTCCCTGTCTCAAACATCTATGAAGCTGTAGGATGTGCTCATGGAATGTCATCTAGCCTGCTTACTTGCATCCCGAGAATTATTTCCTGGAGATCTGGAGGACCTGAATCAATCCTAGGAATCAAGGAATCAAATAAAGCTGGTTATAAAACCTAGAGATGTAGAGGTCATATTGATGCTTCTGTAGCTGTTAGACGTATCAGGATGCTGGGAACAGTGCAGGAACAACTTGTCATTGTCCCCACTCCCCAGAGAGAGCCAAGAATCTCTCCTAGAGATGTTCTTGTTGCTTAGCCTCTCTGCATCTGTCGATCATACTGTAATTAACTGTGATTAATGTGATTGTATTTTATTAATTACTAATGTCCACTAATAAGTGAGTACAAACTATGATTGTCTATATGCTTTTGGGTTGCCTCGCTCAGGATAATAAGGAACTCAAGAAACTAGATAATAACAAACAAATAATCCAATCATAATGGGGTACACCTCTAAACAGAATTCTTAGTAGAGGAATCTAGAGTGGCTGAGAAACACTTGAAATGTTCAGCAACTTTAGCCATCAGGAAATGCGTATCAAAACTACTTTGAGATTTCATCTTACACCTTGCAGAATGGTTAAGATCAATAACACAGGTGGCACCTAATGCTGGCAAGGACATGGAGCAAGGTGATTCATTGCTGTTGCAAGTGCAAGCTTGTACAGACACTGCAGAAATCAATGTGCAATCTTCAGAAAATTGGGAGTCAAACTACCTCAATACAAAGTTATACTATTCTTGGGCATGTACCCAAATGATGTTCCTCCATTTTACCACAAGGACACTTGCTCCACTGTGTTCATAGTGACTTTATTCATGATAGCCAGAAACATTTATGTCTATGAGAAAATGTGTTAATTGATGATTGATGTGGAAAGACCCCTCCACCTAGGGTGGCAATATCCCTAAAAAAGTGAGACTGGGTTAGAAAAGAGAGCTTTTTGAGCATGAGACAGTGTCTCCGTAATTGAGAAAGTCAGGAAACAATCTTTGCCCATATCTTTTGCCATCAGTTGTTAGCTTGAGTTTCTATCCTAATCTCACAAAATGTTGGAGTGTGTTCTGATACAATCAGCCAAATAAACCCATTCATTGCCTGAGATGTTTTTGGTTAGAGGATGTAATCACAGCAGGATAAAAGCAAGTTATAATGAAAATGGAAGAACAAAGTGGTTTTTGTTGTTAGGTACAAATTGTAAATGTTGTCTATTTGAAGAATGTCAGAGATATCAAGACTTTATATGGCAATAAATATGCAAAATTGGATAGAGAACTTAATTGGCTGTTCTTTTAGGACCAGGAATATAGGAATGTTACTAGTGGCAGAAAGTGGAGATTGAGATCATAGGATTTCAGTTGGAAATAGATAGACTCCATAAATAATTAAGCTAAAGATCATCTGTATGGTAGTTTGGCTCCAAAATCTTTCTTATTCTGCCCATGACCTGGAAATTTAGTAAGGCAGAATTAAAAATTAATGGGCTAATTCCTTAAATGGAATATTGAATCTCTTGAATAGTTATTACTGATGACTCATTCAGGTCTACAGTGAAGAAAAACAGTGGGGCAGAAATAAATGAAAATGAAAAGGTTAATTCAGACGGCAGTTAAGTGCTGAAACAGGCATGAATTTTCAAGGAGTTTATCACCATTATAGGGAATTCTCTTCGTATGGAATGGGAGCCTAGGAAGTTGCCCTAAGAGTAAAATTTCACCCTGCTTAACCTTCAATTTGTGCAAGGAGTAAGCAAAGTGATTCCTAGGCCCAGGAAGCATCTCCATACAAAACCTGATGTACCTGTGGTCCAAGAGTGTTAGTGACCATCTCAATTAAGAAATCAAACTTTGCATGATCAACCATCATGTGCTGGTCCTGGAAACAAGAAAGAATCAAAATGTAAGGTCATGAATTCTGTGGTTACAATTCAGCATTGTTACAGGCATCTATGTTTGGCAGAATCAGAAACCTAGGGAGGATACAGTGAGAGTTCATTGCATGAAGCTATTAGGATTGAAGACTGTTGTTGTTGATAATTGTTTTTTTTTTCTTTTTACTCTTTTGGGGGCCTGCCACCCAGCTCTCAAATAAATCACACACAGGGAGGCTTATTCTTTCTTATCAGTGCCTGACCTTAGTTTAGCTTGTATGTAGCTAGCTTTTCTTAACATAAATTATCTCATCTACCTTATCCCTCCGGGCTTTTATCTTTCTCTATTCTGTATATCGTTCTTTAATTCTTTCTCCATGGCTTGCTGTGTAGCTGGGTGGCTGGCACCTGGTGTCCTCTCCTTTTCTTGCCCCTTTTCTCCTCTCAGATTTCTCCTCCCATTTATTCTCTGTGCCTGTCAGCTCTTCTTATCCTTCTCTGCCAAGCTATTGGCTATTCAACTTTTTATTAGGCCAATCAAGTATTTTAGGCAGGCAAAGTATCACAGCTTCACAGAGTTCAACTAATGCAACATAAAAGAATGCAACACATCTTTACATTATTAAAACAATTGTTCCACAGCATAAACAAATATGACACATCTTAAAATAATATTCCACAACAGCTTGCATTGCATTTTGTGATCACATGATGTTGGGATACCTAAGCTAAGAGACATCACCCATGGAGACATAGTTGCATATAGGGAGGTGAAGTAAACAGAGTTCTAAGAGAAGTTGTAGGGCTAGGGCCATCTGAGCCCTTTGAAACAGAAACCCCATGCATCTGAGAGAGATACAGGATTTGATGATTGCCCTGTTGTGCTTCAGTCTTGCCTTGGTCCATTCTTCCCTCACTATGTATTTCTCTCTTTTGGAATATAAATGGTATTCTCTGCCTTTATATGTTGGAAAGATATAACTCATTTTCTGATTTTGCAAGATATCACTGTCAAGAGATTAAATTGAGTGTCAGAAGAGATGTTGGACATTTGAACAGTGTAGGGCTGTTGCAGACTATGAGGGTTATTGAAGTGACTGAATGCATTTTCTTTAATGGATGACCATGAGCCTATAGTGACCTGGGTCAGAATGTAGTTGATTGAATGATAAACCTCCCAAAAGGGATGAAGTATTTGAACACTTCTCTCACCTTGGTGAATTTGTTTTGATTGCTTGTGAAACCTTTAGTAGGAGGAGCCATTTTGGGATGAAATTCTTCACTGAGGTTTTGATATGCTTCCGTATAGCCTCAACCGATTTCCTATTCATTGTGTCTACTGTGTTGTGGTTGAAACTAATCAGCGAACTTCCTTGTATTGTCAAGCTTTCACCATCATTATAATCTCTATCTCTAAATCACATAAGATACAGTAGAAGCAATTCCTATTCAGTGCTAAGGCAGTTTGATAGCCTGCTGTTTTAATTTTTTTTTTGTTTTTGTTTTTCAAGATAAAGTTTGTCAATGTAGCCCTGGCTGCATACAGCTAGCCTGGAACTCAAAGATCCTCCTTACTCTGCCTCCCAAATCCTGGGATTAAAGGTGGGCAAACATTCCTGTCTTTTTTGTTTTTATATTATTGGGTGATGAGCCTGGGATATAGGTTTTTGTGCATATGAAGCATATGCTGTTGCACTGAGCTTCTCCCATATCTTGAATTTTAAAATTTGGCACTGGATATCATTCTGTTTCTCAAGATGGCATGTTCATGATATTAATACTGCTTTAGCCTTATGAGTCATTGGATTTCTCTTGTATGACCTTCATCCTGCCTGTTGTGTTTGTTTTGAATGTTTCAATAAATATGAATATTTTACCTAGCATGGATATGCACCACGAGGGTATCTGGTCCTCACAGTGATCCAAAGATGGTCTCAGAAATGCTAAACTTGCAATAATGGACAGTTGTGAGTCCCCCATGTAAGTCCTGGCAATTGAGGCCAATTCTATGCAAGACCAGCAAGGTCTCTTTTTATTGTGTCATCTCTCCTGCCCTGTTTTGACTATTTATTATCAACATTTATATTGCTAATGTTTTCATCTGTCCCTTTGTAAATGTTTAAACATGCAGTGCCTTTTCATAAAATCTTATTGATGTTACAGTTTGAATTGGAGAACTTCAGGTTTCTTGNAGATGAATACAGAACTGGAGTGAATGCATAACTCTTTGTATGAACTTCAGTAAAAACTTCTGAGTCCTTGCTATCATTTTTGTTTGACTGATTTTTGCATGAGAGACAGGGTTTTAATATGTACTTCTTCCTTTCCTGGAACTGATTGCATAGAAAAGGCTGGCATTCAACTCATAGGCAGATATACCTTCCTCTGCCTTCTGAGTCTNGGGGTTAAAGGGGTGAGCCAATATACCCAGTTCGTGCATCTTATTTTTCTTTTCTGTAGTTAGTAATGTTACAGTTTCTCTCATGTTTACTATGTACTGTTGATCTGTTTACTTGTCTCTCTCTGTTTGTTAATATGCTTTTGTCTTGCAAGGTGATAGACCATTCAAAGGGTACAGAAATGACAGAGGTGGTCTTCCTATTGAGTTTCCTTCTAAAGTGCTTTGGTGATTACATTATAATGTCTATGTAATGGATTAAGAGTAAGAAGCACCAGAATTATATGACTATAATGCCAAAGAAGTATATATTTACATTGTTGTCAATATTATGCTTTTTGTTATATACATATATGGGATATTTTAGACTGCAGTGACTTATGGTGATGTGCATGTTGACTTTACTTGGGAGGAATGGACTTTGCTAGATCCTACCCAGAAGAATCTCTACAAAGATGTGATGCTGGACACTGACAGGAACCTAACTATTATAGGTAAGACTGAATTTACCTTCACAATTTAAAATAAAGGGA
The DNA here is from genome assembly GCA_001675575.1 of Neotoma lepida. NCBI lineage: Eukaryota > Metazoa > Chordata > Mammalia > Rodentia > Cricetidae > Neotoma > Neotoma lepida. The sequence goes on along the minus strand of LZPO01027494.1, from coordinate 122,743 downwards.
CAACTGTTCCTTGGTTTGGATGCTCCTCTGTAATGTGATTGAGAATGTGTATTGAGATGAATAAATTAGGCATGTTTCTAAGATTCACTGAAGATAGTAAATTTTGCATAGTTTTAGATAATATATGTTTTCTCATATTATATTTTAGGATACAATTGGGAAGACCATAATATTGAAGAAAATTGTCAAAGTTCTAGAATACATGAAAGGTAAATGTCTTGTGCAAGCTGATATAAATGTGCCTTTGAAGAAATGGTAATGTGTTCCAGAAGTTTTAAACAAAAGCAAAATGGTCTATAAACACAGCTTAAAGTGATTTGGTGATTATTAAATTCTCAGAAAACCATATACCTCAATTTCAGGTAGCTGAATTGCATTTGCAGTGCATTCTTTTAAGAAAGACGACAAGGGGGCTGGAGAGGTGGCTCAGAGGTTAAGAGCATTGGCTCTTCTTCCAGAGGTCCTGAGTTCAATTCCCAGCAACCATATGGTGGCTCACAACCATCTGTAGTGGATCTGTCACCCTCTTCTGTATACATAATAAATAAATCTTTAAAAATAAATAAATAAATAAAATAATCTTTAAAAAAAAAGAAGACAAGGAAATAATGCCTTAGCAGATATCACCATTTGAATCAAAGCACCGTGAGTGCTATGCTGTAGAGCTGCCAATCCATTTATCATCCTACTCATATTACAAATATATACACAGTGAAGAGATGATAAGTATATTTTCAAAACTTTTTAATAAGCAACCAGTCCATAGTAAAGGTAGTGTAGTTCATATATTTGTGAATGTGTGATTTAGAGAGGGGGCAGTTAGAATCAAGAGTCAAGTGGCAATTGTTATGAAGAAACCTTAATCTCCATACAAAAGCCTATGAATACAGAAAGTCAAACTGTGAATTCAATGTGGAAACATTTCATTGGTTATTGTTCCTTTACTAGTTATATCACATGTCACTCAGGATACAAGTCATATGAATATAGGGATGTGGAAAGTCATATCTCTCACTCAGAACAATTAGAAGACAAATAACAGTCCCCATATTGAATATACGTGTTGAATTTGATTCAAGTATACAACTAATTGGTTTTCCAGAATCTTTTTTAATGCATCAACACACTCACCCTACAGAAAAGTCCTAAGAGTGTTAGGAATGTGTAAAAACCTCTGTTTGTCCTGGTGTATCTAGTAAATGTAGTGTGACTAATAGTATATTTATATTTTACCAGAAAATTCACTCAATAAACCAGAACAAACAAGTTTTTACTCATAGTATAGGAAAATTTATTAATGCAATACAGGTGTTAAAGCTCAGATTTTTTCTCAGTTCTCTTCAAATATGTGAATAATCTCATATATATATATATATATAATATTCTGTATATGTGAACCATGTAATACAGGATTTTACCACCACATGTATCTTCAAAGATGAAAAACAGCACTTAATGCAGGGAATAACATGAGTGACAACACAGTGATAAAACCTTAAGATCTGATTCCTCTTTACAATGGAATCAAATTGTAAAATCATTGTATTAAATGTTTTAATGCTTTTACATGTGCCATTATTCTTGCAGGCATGAAAGAAGTCAAACTTCAGAGAAACCTTCTATAAATACTCAATGTGTGAAAGCCTTTGAATACCCCAGTACTCTTCAAATGCATGAAAAAACACATACTAGAGAGAAACCATGTAAATGTAATCAATGTGGTAAAGCCTTTACAAACCATAGTCATTTTCAAATGCATAAAAGAACACATACTGGAGAGAAACCCTATGAATGTAATCAAGTGGCAAAGCCTTTGCACAACATTGTAATCTTCAAAAGCATCAAAAAACACATATTGGAGAGAAACTCAATGAATATAATTAGTGTGGTAAAGCCTTTGTATGTCACAATAATCTACAAAGGCATCAAAGAGCACATGCTGGAGAGAAACCCTATAGATGTCATAAGTGTGGCAAAGACTTTGGATGTATCAGTAATCTTTAAAGTCATGAGAAAAAATCATACTGCAGAGAAACCCCTAAATATATTCAATGTGGGAAAGTTTTACATGTTATATAGCAGTAAAACTTTGTTTTCAATTAATCTGTTAAAGTTTTTCCATATTAAAATCGTCTTTGACTATTTTAAAAAGATACTGAGGGTATCATATTATAAAGTATTTGGTAAGGTCGTTAGCAAACACTTATCAGTTACACAAGAGTTCTGCAGTTCTGCAGAAAAATATGTAAGTATCAACGAACTGTTCAAGCATTATGATATCCATTTTTATATTGTTTCAGCAGTAAATTCATGTAAAATATGAATTTATGAAGTTATGAAGCCTTATGTATAGGGTGAAACACACTCTGATCCTGAAAATAGAGCCAGTGAAACACAAACACTTTGGCCCTGAAATCAGAGAGAAAAACATTGTGACCCTGAAACCAGAGTCAAAGAAACACACTTTTCCCCCTGAATCCAGAACCAATAGTAGTAACATCCTGACCCTGAAACCAGATTGAAAATGTTAAAAGGGGCCAGTGAAACAAACACACTTTGATCCTGAAACCAGAGCGAAGGAAATATACTCTACCCTTGACTAACTAATCACAAAACAAACCAATCAATCCCTGAGATTGAAACCAACCAATTCCTGAGCATGAAATCTAGCCAGTCTTTCAGCTTGTTCTAGCCCCGTGCTTATTCAATTGGCAGCTGACTTTTTCCACCCTGGCAGAGGCAGGCTCGGATGCTTTCTGTTTATCTAGCCCCAACTTTGGATACTTACTAAAGGAGATAATTGCAGAATGCAGACAGCAGTAATTCAAATGCTAATGGAAGAACAGAGAGCCTGGGGGCAGGAAACCTGCTTATGTGACTATATCCAAATATCTTAAATGTATATGCCCAAGAAATGATCCACACTGTTAGAAATTCTTAGGGAAACTGAGATTGCACATGAAATTCATAGCAGAAACAGCTGATATATTAAAATCCAAATAACAACAAATACTCCTTGAGACCTAGGTTTCTATGGAAGAATTCCTTAATTTTTTCAGTCAATAGCTTTGTCATAGTCAAATGAATTTCTACTTCATATTTCTTCTGTGGACCATAGCATCTCATGTGTATTCAAAGCAGTATTTTCATCGATCTGGTAGAGATTTTATAAAGTAAGATAATCAGCTGTATCTCATACCATAGCTTGATGTAGTTATTCACATATTGATGTTCCATGCTTCTCCCTGTCCCCATTAGTTAACCATTTAGCATTTCATTTTGAAGTTCGGCCAGAAAAGATTTATTTGGTAAAAAATATTTATAGTGTGTGTGTAATGTGATTACAGCTTTGTAGGCCCATAGCAGATATATAGAGACTAGAAGACCGCTTAGTGGTTTTTACTTTTGGTCCTCTTCATATGGTGATCAAGGTCAGGTTTCTAGTCTTTCACAACTTAGCCCGTTACCACTGATCCATCTCAATCGAGCTCAACTAAGTTTAGTAGAAATATTACAACAGTAAACTATTGTACTCTTTTCAGATCATAAACATAACTTCATAGGACATAGGAACACAGGACAGTTTGAATAATAAATCCTCTTTTAATATGAAAATATTTATACTAACACATTTTTTAAATTTGTTTATTCTGGGGAATAGAATATTTTGCCAGTAGTCATGCCAGGGGACAACAGGTTATGATTGAAGTTCAGGGTGTTGGCCCACCAGGAGGCAACCCAGTGGTGGATAATTCCCATGTAGTCAAGGCCCAGAAGACCACAGACCATGGAATGTCATTTATTCTGCTGTCCCTTTGCATGCTTGCTATTTTCATCTTTCTCATATCTGACATGTTTGAATTGTGTGTAGGGAAATTCCTCACTGGTAATGTGTTTATCTAATCGAAACATGACATGCATTTTTACCTGTGAATTATTATGATTATGACGTCCTCACTAAGCTGTACTATCTAGTTTATAATAATTATTTTAGCTTATACAGAGCTTTGATGAATACAAACGTATATAAGGATATGTTTCACAAATAAGGCCAAAGGTGCTGCTTTAGATCACAACTCAGGTTAATGATTAAGGAGAACAATTGAAACTCCTCCAGACCCAAACTAACCTTAATTCTGTTAATGTTAAGAAGATAAGTTACAGGTCTTGGTGTGCGTCATTTGTCTGAAACAAAGCCTTGTAATAACTTCAGGTTAGAGCAGATGTTTTGACAATTTTAAGATGAGGAAAACACAGAAAGTAATCTAACGTCCATAAGGACACAGAGTTGGCTGTGAAAAGCTGCTTTCTGTCTGCTCATGTTTTGTTCATCTGCAATAAGTTACTTAGTATGGGATATTGTGATGATGTTGTTTTGAATCATGCACGAGAGGTGAAAAACATGCTACTTCTACTCTGTAGGAATTTAGCAAAATTATGGTATGACATAGAGATTAGAACAGATTTTTTTTACGAGAATCCTATGGAAAATGATTGCTTTGCTGAGGGGGCCCTGCAGCCATCCCATGACTTTGATCACGAGACACCTCAGGCACACCTTGTATTATTGCATATTGTACATTGCCCACAATGCTTAATGAAGGACTACAGTCATGGAGACAGGTGATGCTCCCCTTCAGTAAGTCATGTAAATTAAGTTAGGGACCTTTGTATGAGGAAATACTATGTTACAATCTGTAAATATGATTTTGTATGACTTTGTCCTGGAAACCAGTCAAATCTACTCAGGTGAATCCAGTCCAGTCAGTTGGTTAGAAGAGGCTGGTAAATAAAGATAGAAACCATCAAGAAAATGTGTGAATGTCTTTTTCCTAACATCCATAAAATTCTAGCTTCGTCAACAATGTGGGTTCTTCTGAAACCCTGTACTCCCTAGAGTCTGGTCCTACTTGACAGTTATAACATTTGTTTATAACACTTTCTCAATGACCTTTGCTTTCTTTTGCTGTCTTGTGCTTCAAGACATGACCCTTTCCCTCACAAGGGGAATAATCATCAGCAGGTGACCCTGGTCTTTAAAAGGTACCCTGTGCCCTCAGCAGGTTTCCCTGTCTCTGTAGGAGTCATGTTCCCTCAGCTAGTGACTCTTGCCCTCTACAGGTGACTGTGAGCTCTACAGGTGTCTTGTGGTCCTCAACATGTGACCCTGGGATTCAGCAGGTGTCCTAGAACGTATGTATATGTCCAGTGTCCTCTGTAGATGTCCCTATGCCCTTACCAGTTTGTCCTGGTTCTCAACAGCTGCCCCTGCTTCTTAGAACATGTCCTTTGCCCTCAGCAGATGCCCTTGCCCCTCTTCTGGTGTCTGCTTTCTTTATGTAGTTGTCCTCATGACTACAGCATGTGTTGCCATTCCTGAATAAGTGTTCCTGCTCCTTAAACGTGTCTGTAGACCTCAGCAGGTGGTTGTTCCTCTCAGCAGGTGTCCTGTGCCCTCAGCAGGTGGCTCTGTTCTTCTGCAGGTTTCTGTCCTCAGGAGGTGACTCTGACATTCTGTAGTTCTTTGTCCTCTCAGGTGACTCTTCCCCTCTCTATATGTCCTGTACCCTTAGAAATTGTCCTAAACCCTCACTAGATGCCTCAGCCTTATTGAAGGTGTTTTTGTTCCTCTGTAGGTACCCTGTGACCTGAGCTGGTGCTCTGTGTCTTCACTAGTGGCCTCAGCCTTATTGTAGGTGTTTTGAGTCCTCTGTAGTTGTTCCATGTACTGTACAAGTGCCCTGTGCACGCATCAGGTGGCTCTGACCCTCAACAGCTGATCCTGGACCTCAGCTCCTGGCATTGGTTCTTAACATGTATCCTGTGCAGTCAGCAGGTGACTCTGCCCATCATGAGATGGCCCTGTTCCTTTACAGATATCTTCAAGCCATCAACATGTGCTCATGCCTTTCTGTGGGTGTCTCACGAGGTCAGCACATGGACTTGCACTTCAGCTGCTGTCCCTGTCCATCTGCAGGTGTTCCGTGTCTTATGTAGCTGTCTCTGTGCTTTTTACAAGTGTCATTTTCTTTCACCAAATGGCTCTGTACCTCTGCATTTCCCCCGTCCCTCTGCTTGTGTTCTGTATTATGGAGATGATGCCATACCCTCAGCAGGTGGCCTCAGTCATCAACAAATGACCTTGCTCTTTAAAAGTGCCTCTCTAAATGTGTCCTCTACCCTCAGCAGGTGGCACTGTCATATTGCAGGTGTCCAGTGCCCTCAACAGGTGTATGGGGCCTTCAGCAGGTGGCTCTGAACTTTTACAGGTGTCTTCCCTCCTCTGTAGATGTCATGTCACCTCACTGTGCTCTCAATAGTTGTAGGGGGCCTTCAGCAGGTGGCCTTGACCCTTTGCAGGATTATTGTGCCCTCAGCAGTGTGATGATAGGGGCCAGGGATTTAGCGTTAGATTAACATTAAAGATTAAGTGTTAGGGTGTTAAGGATTAAGTGTTAGGGGCTTAAGGGTTAGGGTTTTGAGGGTAAAGGTTTAAGGGGTTAGAGTTAGGGTTATGGATAAGTGTGACGGGTTAAGGTTTGGGGGTTATGGACTAAGGTTTAGCAGCTTAAGGGTTAGGAGGTTAAGGGTAAAGGGGCTAGTGGGTTATGGTTTGGAGGGTTTAAGGTTAGGTTTGGGTGTTGGAGATAGGGTGAGTAGGGGTGTAGGGGAGCCCTGTGTCCTAAATTGGTGGCTCTGACCCTCTGCAAATATCCTGTGTAATCTGTAGGTGACCTGTGCACCCAGTAGGTGGTCCTTTGTCCTCAGCAGTCACCTTCACATTCTGTAGGTGACACTGCCTCTCTCAAGGTATCCTTTGCCCTCATCAATTGTCTCTTCTCCTTAACGATGTGTTTTTTGCCCTCACCATATGGCTAAATCTGTCAACAAGTTGCTGTGCCCCTCAGGTGTCCTGTGATCTCAGTAGGTGTCTTGTGCCCTCAGGAGGTATTCTTTGTTTTCATGCGGTGGCTCTGACCCTCTAGAAGTACACTGTGTCCTGTGCTTCTGCAGTTGACCCTTCCCCTCAGCAGGTGACCCTGCCTTTCTGCTGGTGTTTTCCACACTCAGCCATTGTCTTCTGTGGTCAGAAGATGTCCTTAAGTGTTTGGCAGGTGGTCCCTGGCACAACCAAATCTGAATGGAATGGCAAAAGTCATAAAGCCAGCACAGCTGCTTGACAAAAATCTAGCAAAGCTTAGCTGCATGATAGCCACTGTGCCACCTTTGGATTTCATCTCCACCAGATGCTTCCTTGAGGTACTATTAATATTGGTATGATTTGGGGATATTGGATTGATGGAAAATTTCTTATGAATTATTTATGCCTTCTCCCAGGAGTACTTCTAAGTTTACCCAGGAAAGTCATGAACATACTACCCCTCCTGCTTTTGGGAGATATCCTTACCTGCTTGAAGGTCTTCCTTGGAGGTTGTGACACATAAAGAATCCAGAGGTCTCTTCATGGGGCTATGAAATATTCTTGAAACATCTGTCCATGTACTTACACTGGAATAAGATAATCAAAACAAAATAAACTCAAAAAGGTCAATGAGATTGGGTAGGCTAGAGGAGTTGGCCACAGTTCAGATTACAAGCTTCTTTCCACTGTACACTCAACTTATGTGGCATATACCTCTGTCCTACACAGAGACATATTGATGAGCAATTATGGAGTGGAAAGATGATAAAAGAATGAGGTGTCAGGACCTCGTTTTATGAGAAAAGTTAGCACATTCAAAGTCATTGTGGTCTTATATGACCAAGTAACAAATGAATGCTAGAATTAGACATAGACAAATGCTATATAAATATAAAATATAAACATTGAATTAAGCCACTATTTGAATAATAACTGCAGCAGCTTTGGCCTGGGGATTTTTCTGGTACACTCTGACTATTAAGAGTTAATAATACACTGCTTGGAACATGGCAAAATGCCCAAAGTGGCTTGGAGATTTTCATTTAGTCTAGTGTCCTTGATGCTACCAAAGCTACCAACTTGAGAACAGGCTGTCATATGCCTGTAGATTCTTAAAAATTGGATTATGTGGTTCATGAGTAAGAATGATAACTTTATTAATGATGTCCAAACTTGAGGAAAAATGATTGGAAATGATAAATCTGTTCTGCTGTAGTTTATTAATGACGACTAAAAGATGAGTAAAAGGAAGTGAAACACATATCCCAAAACAAAAATGATTTGATCTGTTTTAAAACAACATGTATTCCTTATTACTAAATTCTGCATAAATAAAGAAGCACTCTGGCTCATAGGCTGCAAGATTCTCTGAACCACCATAGCCTGACTAACTTCCTTCCCCAACTGACTCATTACATCCTCTGATGGTACCCATCCACCACCAGGGATGGCTCCTGACAGTCCATCATATGGCCTGGTTTAGGATGCATAGTGACTAACAAGGAGTCAATATCCATCTTGCACAGTGAAGTGAATTGAAGCACTACTCACAAGAGTCTAGTCACAAAACACTACAGATGTTTGTGAACTGAGATAAAAATGATGTGTTTGATTTATATATGAGAATATTCAACTCTACAAAGGAGAAAATAGGTTTGTTATTTTCGTGAACTGCATGCCAGTGTAGATGATTAGCTTATGCAAACTAAGATACAGGAAGTATCACGTTTATTTTATGATATAGAATACATTTTTTACATATGTATGTTATCACTTACACATAAGTAACTATAAGAGAAAAATTCTAGGGAACAAGACCACTAGGAGTAGAGAGGATGGAGAATGAGAGCAATTGGGGATGAAGGAAGAAAAGAAAATTTGGAGAGTACCTATTGGTATGTGGATGTCTCAAGGAAATGTGGAATTATTGATATAGATCCTATACTAATGAAGATGACATCTTGGCATCTAACACCATGAGGGAATTATCTAACTCTATGCAAAGTAAACGTATCCTAAAATCTATGGACAAGCAATGATTTAACAAGACATGATGCTGACTAAGCTATCAACATTAGAATTCCCAAGGCATGCAATATTTTCTTCTTGCCAGATATTTTATATGTAACAGATGTACAACCATAATATTATTTGTTTTAAATTTTAACATTTCCAACTATAATATACTTCTCGATAAAATATATTGATTCTGATTAAATGAGACATGTAGGTAAACTTTAAACATTTCTCACACACTCTCTAATAGTGCCAATGCCTCAGGTCTAAGTGGCCGATGCTTCACAAAAGAAAATTTTCTCAGTGCATTAGTGATAAGACAGTGAGAAAGCAGAGAACCTCAGCCAAATCAAGAAAATCAGCATCAGCCACCATAGGACAGGTTGCTACCAGGTATCAGGACAACAGAAGAGCATTACATGTTCACATTGAGCTTATTGCATAAGGAGAAACACTGTAAATGTCTCTTTAAATACAGATAAAGACACAATGACAAGAAAATGGAAATTCTACTAATAGAAAAATTTCACATTTCAAAATAGCTGACTCATTCCATTTTGAACATTGTACTGCATTGAAATGAATAGTTCTCAACCTGTGGTTCATTAATCCTTTGAGAGTCAAAAGACCCTTCACAGCAATCACATATCAGATATTCTGCATATCAGATATTTACATTACAATTAATAACAGTAGCAAAATTACAGTCATGAAATAGTACTAAAATATTTTAAGGTAGTGTGTTAATACATCATGTGGAAATATATTAAGGATCACAGCACTAGCAATGAGTTAGTCACCTTAGTACATAAGAGAGCAATTAATTTTTAAAAATATCACACTTTAAACATTTTTGTCAAGGAATTCCATCTTACATTACGATACTTTCTTAGTATTGTCTATAAGAGCCAATAGACCCTCACATGAATGGTTCATGGAACATGGGCTCTGATAAAAGATAATCCAAATGCATTCTCAGTCAGAGTTGATTATATAGGATTACCAAAATTATCACAAATTTTATTAATAGTACAGGTTTCTCAATCATGTAGAGAATTGTCATTGATAAAGAAATTTGTAAAAAACATGAGCAAAAAACAATAGTTTGGTAGTTCTCCAAATGCAGCATTAATGTAAGAACTGTCTACATATCCCATGCTTTTCCAAATATTTACATTCAACCAATCCTCTTTAACCTTTTATGTCTATCCTTTCAGAAAACTTTATGATAAAATTTCACTGTATTGATAATAATCTGCATTTGAAGTCAGCACCAACTACCTTCCATCTGTTTCCACACCCAGGAAATTGGAAGTAGAAAACAAGAATGATTTCCCTCCCTGTCCTGTACCACAGCAGAGAAGCAGATCCCCATGAGCTCCTAGAGGCAAACTAAGCCTAAGGTTCTCCTTCTCTGGATATAGGAGGCCTAGTATCCCAGATACATGAAAGGTTTAAATATAGACTTAGGGATTCATCATAATTGACCTTCTATTAATAATTGATAAGGATTGGCATTTAAAATGAAGGCAGAAGAGTTATAGGTGAGACATCTAAGTGATATTCAAATGTTTCCTTTTGGGTGGTTGATTAAATACCCTTGATATTTCTACTGAAAATAGCAGAACCACTCAATGTGGTATGTAAAGCTGAAAGTACTCAAACTGCCCAAAAATCTAGTTGCCAGTGGTCAAGAAATAGCAAGCTAATATATGCCTCATTACTGTTTTCACTGAGTTTCCCCTTTGGTTTCCATGTCCCATTCTAAAATAATATGATTCTACTGCTTTGCAGTGAGACCCAGAAATTGATTTCTGACAAGTTTCCTTTTCACACTTATATTTCACTACCAGGGTGACTGTCTGAAACACTAAAGTAGAGACAAAAATCACAAGTTGATATTCATACCAAAACAGGAGATCTTAGAAAACTTCAGCTGCCTTTGTTGTTAGTGAAGACAATTAAAATCAATCCTGTATCATCATCATCCTTTTTGGCACTTTTATACATATGAAAGACTGCAAAAGGCTCTTATATTTAAGTTTGCTCTGCAAAGCAGGATTCAATGCAATTGCACAAAGAATACACTTAAACAAGCCACAAAGTAACATTTCGTCATATTTCCAACCACATACATACATACACAGTTTGTCTTCATTTGCTAAAGATATTGGAAAAGAATAACTCAAGTCCCATCACATAATGTTTAGAAATAGTGCTCCACTGATTCCTATATCTTTGTCTTTCTCTTACTCTGAAGTAAGATTTTATACAGAGTAACAGGTGTATACCATGCTTGTCATTCTCAGGAAATAAAGGGTATATGCATGGAAAGGTGTATATTTCATTATTCAATTTCAAATTGCCAAAACCTATTCACCTTCATTAGGTAGGCTGTAAGGTAGATTCAGAAATGTATATGTAATGCACATAGAAATCAGTAAAATTTTTACACCATCCAGCACTTTACACATTCATTACTCTTTTATGATGAGTACCTGTAATGCCCCTTTTCTAACCAATTTGATAAAAAAAAATGTTGTATTTTGGATCATATCCACACTGTGGTAATATAGAAAAGCTTCAAAACTTATATGGGGTCAAATATTGGCACTTTCACTAATTACTGAGATTATGTACTATTTTTCTTCTCAAATACGTTCCAAAAAGTATACCAACTGACTAACAGCTTTTTTATCATTTAGGGTCTTATGTATCCCTAATGCTGGCACTTTCTTTATTGGAATACCAGTTGATTATCTATATGTTAGTTATATTTCATTTCTCTAGTCCCACAGGAAGCTGACACTTTCCACATTTCTGATATGTCAGTCTCACCTGAGAAGTTCCCAATTTTACTTTATTCATACCTCCTGAATTTTGTTCATCTTTCTCTTAGCCTGTAGTTACATAATGGTACATAATGGTTCTTGGTCTCTGTTTTTTTTTTTAATATCATTAACTAGGAAATAATGTAAAGGGTTTCATAGTGGCATTTTTTCATTCTTGGGGTTCATACATTCTTTTCTTCATTCCACCCTTTCTCCTTGTTATTTTCCCAACTAGACAATTTCCATTAATCCATATTCTGTCTACTTGGTAGATGTATTCCCTTTCTTTTATCCTCCTTTTAGTACATATTTCCCCATTTCAATACACCCTTTCTAGTATTGATAAAGACTCCAATGCCTTCCTCAAATGTGTATACATACAAAATAGATATATTGGATTAATATATTGAAGAAAAAATTTCAATCCATACCCTTTTATTTTGTAAAATGACTTCCAACTCCAATAATTTTTCCACAAAATTTATGATAAATATTTTAATTATGGCAGAAAAATTTCATCACCTTTTTCATATATTAACAGTTAACGTAAAAAATTATAAATTATACTAATATCTTCTCTCACCAAAGTGTAATATAGGAGTAGTCAGTATCTGCTATGAATTTGAAAGGGAGATAGGGAAAAACTATGCAATTAATTAAATGAAGCCTACACAAATTAATTATTTTTAAAGGTAAATAAACATCACAGGAGAGGATTTATAAAACATTTGAGTTTGAAAACAATTTTAACAAAACGACGATTTTGCAAAGAACTAATTTTTTTAACTTTCCAATGAAAATCGAATCTAAAGATTGCCCCAAAGGAAATGAAAAAGGAAACTATTCCTCATAAAAATAGAGGTAATTTACACTAAGAATGTTTATAAAAATCAAAAGGAATTACAATATTATTTGTGAAAGAAAACTGTAATACACATTAATCTATGTATTACCATACATATATATTTTAAATGATTTTCCTCATGGGGGCTGACAATGGTTCTCAAAGATCTAGAGATCACCTAACCAATACCCCAGCACCAGACAAGAGAAAATTTGCCTTGACTTGTTGGTCAGGGCTATCCTACAGACTCTAATGCATAGAGCCTATCACTATTGCACTTGGTTGCCTATAGAGTTGGAAGGTAAGTTCCTATAGCTGATGAGACCATGCACTTCTCAAACAGGAATTAGTGATCCCTGACCTAGAACTGACCTGAATTTCTTATCCCAGAGTCCTAGATTTCCTTGAAGCTAAAGTCTCCAGGAAAACTTTCAAATGAGAGAAGCTACAAACCAATACATCTATGATGCCCATGAACTAAAAAGTAATCAGCATGGTATAGTTGGATTTTTTCCCCTCTGTTTACTTTGTTTTTTGTCTCTTTTGGAGGTTTGCCACCCAGCTCCCAAATAAATCACAACGTGTCATATTCTTTCTTGTGAATGCCCAATCTTTGCTGGCTTGTTTCTACGCAGCATTATCTCATCTTTCTTTTCCCTCTGATCTTTTATCTTTCTCAGCCTATATAACTTTCTTTCTTACTCATTGCTGGTTGTGCAGCTGGGTGGCTGGCTACTGATATCTTCCTCTCTTTCTCCTCTTCTTGCTCTTTCAACTTCTTTTCCCAGATTTCTCCTATTTATTCCCTCTGCCTGTCAACCCCACCTATGCTTTCTCCTCCTTAGATATTGACTGTTCAGCTCTTTATTAGACCAATTAGATGTTTTAGACAGGCAAAGTAACACAGCTTCACAGAGTTAAATAAATGCAACATAAAAGATTTNAACACATCTTTGCATCAATAACAAATGTTCCACAGCAAAAACAAATGTAACACCTTTNTCTAATACTCTACAACAGCATGGCAAATTAATAGCACTAAGAGTACAGTAGTGTTATGCTTATCTTNTAGGCCTTAAGCTACATTTCAATTGGACTTAATATCTGCTCAAAAAGAAAGAAACTACTCTTGGTACTGGAAAGCTAACTATCCTGTGCCAATAAAGTTATGGTTATTAGATGTTTTAGACAGGCAATGTAACACAGCTTCACAGAGTTAAATAAATGCAACATAAAAGATTTCAACACATCTTTGCATCAATAACAAATGTTCCACAGCAAAAACAAATGTAACACCTTTNTCTAATACTCTACAACAGCATGGCAAATTAATAGCACTAAGAGTACAGTAGTGTTATGCTTATCTTGTAGGCCTTAAGCTACATTTCAATTGGACTTAATATCTGCTCAAAAAGAAAGAAACTACTCTTGGTACTGGAAAGCTAACTATCCTGTGCCAATAAAGTTATGGTTATTAGAGGAGTATCTAAAACACCAATTTTCTGAACCAGTACAATCCTTAATAATCAATAAACATTTGGGATTATTTTTACATGTCAGTGTAGTCTACGCACCTCATCAAAGAAATTTCTATTTGCAACAGATGAAGTCCTCTACAGAAAATCACAGTCAGTTAAATATCATGGTGGTGGATCTCAGGAGCAATGGCCATATACGCAAAATAATGACTGCACCTTAGAGAATATTGTGGAATTAGTAACAGAAAGATTTAAGAACCAGAGGCTCAGTGACTTTGCTCTGAAATGGTGTCTCTCATAATGTCAGAAGTTACAGTCAGTTAGTCTCAGGAACAGAGAGAGTTTCCTATACATGATCTGAATAAGATCAGCAATAATTGTCATGCCAAGAACAGTAAGGAAAAACCTGTGATTCCTCAACTTTAGACTTTGTATTATAGGCAACAAAGGATTGCTCAGAATAGAAAAAATAGACTTCCCTAAGGAAGAGCACAGCAATTGCTTAACTAATGCATAAATTTAAATTACAGAAAAAATTTCCACACACAGTTCTGAAACATGATTTCTTGCTCATTCCAGACATTTTCATTTGATTAACATAACCAATGGTTTGGATGGGATCCAGAATTTCTGACGAAGACCCAACTGTTAAATAGGTGAATGTTTGTGAACAGTGTTCGGAAATTCAAATGTTAAGATGTTATAAGCACGGGAAGACCCTAACCAGGAGATGATATGTTTGTGATGTAATCATAATTGTAGCATGTGTCTTTGTTCATATAGTTTCCACGCAATGAGTAGCATTTTGTTCACATGTTCTTACCATTAGTGACTGAAATAAGAGAAACATGAGCCAAAATCAGCATTTCGGCTTTTTGAAGATATTTCATCTGCAATTTTCTTAGAGCAATGGAATTCAGTAGACTATCTCCAGTGAATGTATCTTACTTGGCTGAACACTTCCTTATATTTTAAGAATATGTCAGCAGGCATGAAACTACACATCTGCATTAAATACATAAACACACATAAGCGAAAACAATCTGAGGTTGACTATTTTTAGTTTAATATACTTGAAATTAAATGGAAAAGCACATACTAAATAGTAGGTGATTAGAAGCATAGATGGGAAAAATGTTTGTAGTATTATAATATTGATTAAAGACCTACAAATAATTCATTCATATAATATGCCAAATAAATTTTAGACCATTCAAGGTGCCTGTATTACTACAACATCTATTTAGAATAGTATTGTGCAAGAGGCCTTCCCAAGATGGCTAGGTCCCAGAGAGAAGTAAGGAGTAGGTAAGGGTGGGATGAGTCAGGGATGATTGCCCAGAGACTCTTGTAGTCTGACTGACTAGCAGCCAAAGTGCTTACTTATTTATACAGAATCCATTAATCAGGGATAGATTAATATTGTTCCAAAGCAAAGATTATATGATTTTCACTTTTTAAAAAAGATTTATTTATTATGTGTACAGTGTTCTGCCTGAATGTATGTGTGCAAGCCAGAAGAGGGCACCGGATATCATTACAGATGGTTGTGAGTCACCATGTGGTTTCTGGGAATTGAACTCAGGACCTCTGGAAGTACAGTCAGTGCTCTTAACCACTGAGCCATCTCTCCAGCCCCTAATTTTCACTTTTTGGTATGTGTTTAAACTTTTCCTCTTGTACATTTGGGGTTATAAGTTTAGTCTACATTGATGAAACATAACAAAATAGAGGTACCTTTTGCAATCATTTTTCCTCAAGTTTAGTCATCATGAATGAACAGTTATCTTTTATAATTGATTTCCCTCATCAACCTCATAACCCAATTTATACAAATCTGGAGGTATATGACAGCCTGTTCTCAGGCACATAGCTTTTATGACTTCAAGGACTCTAGATCAATATCAAATTTCCAAGCCAGCCTGGGCTGATTGCCATGTCACTGGCAGTGTATTATTAACTCTTCATAGTCAGAGTGCCAAAGAAAAATCCTCAGGACAAAGTCATTATTCAATTACTGGCATAACTCAATGTTTATATTTTACATATTTATAGAATTTGTTTATATGTCTAATCCTGGCATCCTTTTGTTCCTTGGTCATAGACAGCACAATGGCTCTTCATAAGCTAACATTTCTAAGAAAGTGCGATCCTGACGCCTCATCATTTTATCATCTTTTCACACCATTCTTTGCTTACCAATATAAGTTTCTGTGTGGGACAGAGGTAACTTTTTCTAATTTTGATTTAATGCTGTATATAATGGGAAGGAGCTTGCAATTGGATCTGTGGCCAACTCTTCTAGCCCACCGAATATTGTTGACCTTTGTAAGTTTACTTTGGTTTGAATATCTTGTTCCTGAGTAAGTACCAGGATGGATGTTTTAAGAATATCTTCTGTACTCATAAAGAAACCTCTGGCTTCTATATGTGTGTCACAACATCCAAGGCATAACGAAGACAGTGAAATAGATAAAGCTATCTCCCTAAAAGTGGAAGTAGTAGTATGCTCAGGACTTTACTGGGGAAACTAAGAAGCAGAAACCCTGGGAGAAAGTGTAAATCATTCATAAGAATTTTTCTAGCAATCCAATATCCCCAAATTGTACAAATATTAAAAGTCCTGATGTCTGCAACAAATCGAGATCAAAATCAAAAATGGCATGGCAGCCATTATGCTGATCGGATTTTCTGGATCTTCTTCAAGCAGCTGTGATAGCTTTCAGACTTTTTCCTTTCCCATTAGATATGGCTGCATCAGTATTGTGAATGTTAGTTTAGTAAAAATTTCTTTAGGAAGTCTTTCCTTGAGTAATCAACCATTATGCTCCAATTATAGAGGATCCAAATTAATTTTTCCTAGAGGTTCAAGGAAAGGAAAAGAGTTAAATGATGTGGATAATTTGCTATCTTAGGTGTATATTTTGTATTACATTAATAAATATAATACACTATGTTCATTAAAATAAATTATACTTTCCTCAAGTTGAAAAATTCACATGGACATGAACAAAACTATGAGATCAGGAGTTGTAGAAACAACAATTTTTGGTTAAATGCGTCATCTTTCCAGTTTTGAAAACTAGTTCCAATTTATTTCTTATACAGGGACTTTTTTAGTATTTACTTTCATATATTCTAAGACTAGGTAAAATTTGCTGATGGTTGTTATTCTTCATTTCTGTCTATAAAATTTTACTGTGGTAATCCTAATCTCAGGCTCATTAGTACTTAGTAAGTAAGCATTTTTCTTCCTTAGTGAGAAATTATGAATACAATTTATTGTGAATCTTCAAATAACTTCTTCCACGTTTAAATAGAGACTATTTCTGTATTGCTTTCTTGTCCAGTATGTATCGAGTGATAGATCTAAGTGGCCTTGTGTGATAATGTAGAAAATACAGACATATATAACACTGGGACCCAAAGAAGCTGGGATCAGATGTTCTGTGCTCTCTGAGGAGAAACCACAACATCTCAGAAGCTTTGTCTCAGTAATACCTACATTCGAATAGAGTTAAAGATTTACTGCATAGTGATATTAGAAAGGCAGGATTACTGTCTAAATCTATGCATATAATCATGCTTGGCTCATCTCAGTACTCTCAGTTGAATTGTTGAGGATTAACCATATGAAAAGAACAAATTATGGTGCAGAGTTTTTGCTCAAACTGTTAACATCCTCATAAGATCACAGGAGGATTTGTAATATTCGAAGCCTCAAGTGATGAGGGCAAGTTTGTTTGCCTTTTCGTGTGTGTCTATGTCTATGGTCCTTGATTATATCTCCCCACGTAAATAGCTCCGGTTCACTCACAGATCTACTCAAGACTTATTTTCTTCTCCATATATACTTCCAATGATTGAATGTGTTAGAAGTTTTTGTAAAACACTCCGCTTTGTATTTTCATGACTTGTTTTTGGACATTTTACGTAATGCAGTACCTGGCATTAATTACACAATATCAGTATAAAATAAATATCCAATATTCCAAAGCAGCAGAAATTGAACACAAGTTTTATTGTATTTATTGATAATTGAGAAAATTTGGAAACTAATTGGAGGTTCAAAACAATCTATATTGTATTCTATAAAATCTCAAATATTAGCAGCACAAAAATATTTATATAAAAGGTATAGCAGCCTCAGATCAATATCTTTTACCATAAAATATACAGAAAATTATGCAGTGATTTTGACTTGATATACTTATCCATAAAATTGTCCTGGCATAAGTCTTCACATTTTTATTATTATTGCTTTCATCTATTGTCAAATTAATTCTACATCATTTTAAGAGATGATTATTGAGTAATTCTGTTTGGTACATGGCTGTATATGTAGATTGTTTTCCAAGGAACATTTTTGTGAACATAAATTTTATTTCTTGGTAAAACGTTTATAAAATCACACCAAGCATAGGGCTTCCTGATGTCACTCATCTTACATGGGTAAGGTTTGAACATTTGCTAAAGGTTTCTTTCCACACTTCACATTATAAAGAACCCTTTTATTGTATGAATAATGGGTCAATAAACACCAATTGAGTTTATTTCTTTCATGAATTTTCTGACATGCTCTTAGTTTTGAGCTTCTTGTAAAGAATTTTAAAAAATTCTGTACAGTTGTTAAGTTTCTTCCCATTAGTGACACTCTGTTAGGCTTGAATTTCTGAGGACTCCATAATACTTGCCGCATTCTGAACATTGTAAGGATTCTTGCTAGTATCCATTCTGTCATGATCTTCAAGATTTAAGAGCCCAGATAAGGTTTTCCCACATACTTTGTATTTGTAAGCTTTCTCTAATGTATGATTTTAGTGAGTTTTTGCAGAGCTGATTCATGGGAAAAGGACATAACACATAACATTCATTACAATTTTAAGGGTTCTGAATTCAATGGGTCTTTAGTGGCCCTGAACATGTGACTCATGGGCAAAGACCTTGCCACAATCTGCATATTTTTAACTTTCTTCTGCATTATGGATTCGTTATAAAATGAACTTGAAGTGGTAAGACCCTGGTAAAGGATTTACCACATTCTTTTCATCTGTAATGTTTCTCTCCTGTGTGGACTTTGTGATGTCTTTGTAGATGTGAGATCTACCTAAAGGACTTTCCACATTCTTTACATCTGTAACATTTCTCTCCAGTGTGGATCCTCTGATGAGCTTGAAAATTTGAGGCCTTGTTAAATGACTTGCCACATTCTTTGCATTTGTAAGGTTTTTCTCCAGTGTGTATTTTTTGATGAACATTAAGTTTTGAGCCTACAATACAGAACTTTCCACATACATCATATTTGTAAGGTTTATCTCCAGTGTGGATCCTCTGATGAGCTTGAAAATGTGATGCATTGTTAAATGACTTTCCACATTCTTTACATCTGTAAGCTTTCACACCAGTATGTATTCTTTTATGAACTTGAAATGTTGAACTCCAAGTAAGGGACTTGCCACAATCAGAACATCTGTAAGGTTTTTCTCCAGTGTGTATTCTTTGATGAACATTAAGTTTTGAGCCTACAATAAAGGACTTTCCACATACATTACATTTGTAAGGTTTATCTCCAGTGTGGATTCTCTGATGATCTTGAAAATATGATGAATTGTTAAATGACTTTCCATATTCTTTACATCTGTAAGGTTTCACTCCAGTGTGCATTCTTTTATGAACTTGAAGTGTTGAACTGTGAGTAAAGGACTTGCCACAATCAGAGCCTCTGTAAGGTTTTTCTCCAGTGTGTATTCTTTGATGAACTTTAAGATTTGAGCTCTTAC
>LZPO01027494.1:56558-102863 GCA_001675575.1 Neotoma lepida | reverse complement strand
AGCTCTTACATTAAATTTGTAAGGTTTAGCTGCAGTATGTATTCTTTTATGAATTTGAAGTGCTGAGCTTTCTGTAAAGATCATGCCACAATCTGAATATTTGTAAGATTTTTCTCCATTTTGTATTCTTTGATGAACTTTAAGTTTTGAGCCTAAAATAAAGGACTTTCTGCATACTTTACATTTGTAAGGTTTCTCTCCAGTGTGTAGTCTTTGATGAACTTTAAGTGTTGAGTCTTTTGTAAAGGATTTTTCACATTCTTTACATTTGTAAGGCTTCACTCCAATATGTATTCTTTTATGTATTTGCAGTGTTGAGCTCTGAGTAAATGACATGTCATATATATTACATTTGTAAGGTTTATCTCTGGTGTGGATCCTCTGATGAACTTGAAAATTTGAGGCCTTGTTAAATGACTTGCCACATTCTTTACATTTGTAAGGTTTCTCTCCAGTATGGATCCTCTGATGAATATGAAGTGCTGAACTCTGAGTAAAAGACATGCTACATGTTTCACATATGAAAGTTTTTTCTTCATTATCGGTTCTCTGAGGAAGATGAAGAGAAAATCCATGGGCAAAGGACTTGCCATACTCTATACATTTGAAAGCTTTATCTTTAGTGTGAATTTTGCAATGACCTATATATTTTGCATGTGAAAGAACATATACTTCTCTGGACATTTGCATGATTCTTTGTCATATGGATTTTATAATGCTCCTTAGGTAATGATAATGTAGAAAACAACTTTCCACACATTTTACATTTGCACATTTTTTTCTCCAGTATGAACCACGTCAATTCTAAAAAAGTCTGAGTATCTCCTGTAACTCCTTCTAAATTTCTTATATTTTTGTCCTACACTGAATCTTGGATTCCTCCCAAATTTTGAAGGGTGGGTGAAATACTGTCTATATACTTTGGATTTTAGTTGTTTCCCTTTAGTGTGGTTTGAGTCCTTTTGAATAGTTGAACGGAAATTGCAGAATCTGAATGGTAATGATGCAGATTGAGCTTTGTGAGGAGAAGGTGGAACTTTTTCATCTATTCTGTCAGGAATGTCAGTGATGGGTGCTGCATAAAGATCATTTCCACCAGCACATAACTAAGCCTCTTCATTGTCACATTTACATGCCCAGAACTTCCTTATGTGTAATTCACTGAGGCAATTACATCCAAATTGTTCTGATATTTCTCTTTGGCAAGAATTCTGTGTATGCTTTTTTTGAGAACAACTCATGAATGGGATAACAAAACAGAGCTGGAAGAAATGAAAGGTAATTATTATCTACCTGTGTAGAATTAGACAAAAATAACATAGAAATTTTTACATAAAATAACACCAATATATGGGAAGCAGGAAAAAGAGGAAACAAAATTTTCAGCACTTCTTCCATAAGGAATTAATGTTGGGGCTGGAGAGATGGCTCAGCTGTTAAAGGCTAGGCTCACAACGAAAATTAGGAATTAATGTTGAAGCATAATGACATCTAGAAGGCCATTTCATGTATTCTCTAACATGTGAAACTTGAAAGAGTCCTCTTTAAGCATGTCATGTTACTAACAAATATAAACGTAATTGTTAGAGTATGAAATGAAAATATTAACCATTTTAAAAAATATTCTGTTCACTTGGAAATTGCATTATCAATTTAAATAAAAATAACCTTTCCAAACGGGTAAATGATAAAATGATAGAAATGAAATATATATTCTATGATTAGTGATTATTAATACATGCTAGTATGTTGTTATTCAAAGAGAGTCATTATTAAAAACAAAACAATAAAATAATCATGAAAAACAAATATGCCTATTAGCTGCAAAAAGCATTTTGGACCTGAGGAATGTTTCAAAATCTCCACAATCACATTGATAGTTTTTTAGGACTTTTATTTTTTTTTCAGATGCCTAAGAATATCTTAAATTGATAAAAGACTGGCCTTTCATCTCAGCATTTGGTAGGAAGACAAAGGCAGAGGCAAGTGGATCTCTATGGATATGTGACAGCCTTATCTACATATTCAGTTTCAGGATAAAATAGGGCTACATGGATAAGTGACCCTGCCTCAAAAAAGGAGTGGTGAGAAAAGCAAATTATATGTTCAGGCAAGAAAAAATGGCCCTGAGCGACATGAAGATGGATGTGTTTCTCCACTGCAAAACTAATCGTCAGAAAGGCAAACATTTTTCTTGTCCTCAATATCTCCTGTCCTAGCATAACTAACTGATAGAACAATCCCAGATGTCCCATCAATGTGAATCACAGTCTGAATTTTTCTTAAAGTGCTCTTTACTGACTTGATTGCAGAATATGAATATTTGCCAGAGTGCATTACAATCTCTGTTTTTTCCAAACAGTCTTAGATCTCTAATATATTTTGATTCAAAAACAAAAAAAGCAAGCTGGGCAGGGGTGGCACATGCCTTTAGTCCCAGTACTCATGAGACAGAGGCTTTAATTCTAGAACTCAGGAGGCAGAGGTAGGCAAATCTCTGTGAGTTCAAGGCCAGCCTGGAGTACAGAGCAAGTTCCAGGACAGCCAGCATAGTTCCACAGAGAAACTCTCTCCCAAACAACAACAAATTGATAAAAGATCTACTGATTAAAATTTATATTTTCTAAGTAGACTGAAATGCAGAATTCTATTTCAAAGTAAAATTCATAATTTACATGTAAAATTCACAAATTTCTTTTTAAATGTAAATTTAATTTAAATATAATTATATCATTTCATTTCAAGCTTTTCCCAGCCATTTTCCCTCCAACACTTTCCATATCCCCAAATCAATAATATAACCTGCATTTGATAATTGTTACTCTATGCATTTATGTACATAATTTTTCAAATATATGAAGTGTATATAACTTCTAAACAATAGTCCAGTTTTATTGTTAATGATTATATCATTTCAGATCTCACTACTTTGCATTAGACAAGCAATAATGGGGATAACATGGTGGACGGTAACTCTGTCACAGCATTCATTAGGTGTCTATTATTCTTTGATTAGGGATTTGAGATAATGGAACACTATGAATTGGGAAACAAAAATTCAGGAGAGTTCTTCAGTTATGATGGAAGGAAAGTCAGTACAAAAGATAAAGGAGAGAGTAGTAATAACCTTAGCATCACGCATAAGAATTTTAATTTAATGATTCTAGTATAAAATAAATATTATGTGTAATGAAGAATCTATGACTATTTTACCTATCTGTATCCCCTTGAACTTGAGATTATCTTAGACTGATACTTAAGACTTTAAGCAGAACATAGAACAGGCATGGAGAGTGAGGATCCTTTATTTTCCTTATTGTAGAGGACCTGCTTTGAGTTTTCTCCATTTAGAATGATTATGTTGGTAATTACCTTGCAATAAACATATTCTATTATATGTGGATATGTTCCTTCTCCTGATGAATTTTTATAATGAAGGGATGTTGTATTTTTTCAGAAGCCTTTTCTGCATTTATTGAAGAGATCATTTGGTCTTTCTTATAATCTGCTCTCCTAATGTATTAGGTGTATTGATTTACTTATGTTGATTCTTATCAGCATCGCTTGGATGAAGCCACCTTGATCCTAGTAGATAATTATTTTGAGGTGTTCTTCAAATGAAAATTTTCCATTTTGTCATAAAATTGAAAATGTTTTGATGTTAGTTCTTCTCTGATGGTCTGGTGGGATCTGTCCTGAATCCTTCTGGCTTTCTTTAGTTGAGAGGTTTTTATTGTAATATGATAAATTATTTATGTCATTTGATTTATCTTTGTTAGGTTATATGCTAAGAAATTCAACCATTTGTTTTTGATATTATACATATTGTTGGTGAATGGATGAAATTAAAATGGATTATCCTAAGTGATTGGACCCAGAAAGACAAATACTACATATTTTCTCAAATTTGTGGATGCCAGCTTTGAAGACTCTGGTCTCTATGTTTTCTATAGACTTTAGGTAGCTAGTATGGGGCCAATAGCGATGTAAGGTTTTTTTCACAGAAGCGATAATTGAAAACAGTACTGTTAAAAAGAAGGAGAAATTAAACAGTATTAAGTCATGAAAGTGATGATAGAGCAGTGTAGAAGAGCAAATATGAAGAGGAATAAGTAAGATTACAAGCCTTTTCTTCATAATATTAAAAATATATTTACATATTTATTGACTGCATGTATATGGGCATACATATGATTAGATGGTGGTTTTCAGAAACCTCTTTCCACTGTATGTGTCTTGATTGTTGAATTTTGATAACCAGTTTAAAAGGGAAGCATTCTTATCTCTCTGGACTACATGAGAAATCTTTTGAAGAAATAGGGAACTATACTTCTGTAGAAGCTTGTTAAAACACCTATATGTCTAAAAAGTATTTAACTGTCGTTACTGTATGATGGTGTAGACCATACCCAAATTTGAAATCATGTGCCAACAAATAAAGCCTCCTGCACAATTAATGGGTTGCATTGTATTCTGGTGTTATATCCCAACATAGCGGGTATTACTTTTATAATTAGTTAGCATCAAGAACCCAATGATAAGGCTCACATGTTTAAACCATTGAATGGGGAGATATCAAACTTGTGTTCATCTGGANACTTCAACCCAACTGAAATACGTTTATAGTGTTAGAAGGTAATATATTGGCTACATGAGGAGAAAAGTATTCCATCAGTCTTTTCCTGTTATGAACCATGTGACTGCATATTCTGACTGACCTGAAAGATATGTGCAAAATTGGCTTAGATGTGTTGGCAATAGCTGAACGGTATTTGATTGTCATAAAGCCAACTCACCTGTCGGAATCCAAAGCTGACACTGTTATTGCAGCCAACAAACTGAGATCAAATTGGTAATGGGCCCAAGATAAAAAACTATTATTATTCTGCTTAATGAACATGGTATTAAACTAATGCCATATTGCTATAACCATAGATTTGTGTATCACTCATCCTTCACTAGAGGAGCTTAATATGGAGAGTTTGGAGAACTGAGCCCTACTTGGGATTCCTTTATCTTAACCTTTGCATCAGGGATTAAGCACCTATGAATAAATGAATGCAGAGAGAACATAAAGGCAAGATATAGAAATGACTCTAGGGGAGAAGAAGTTTACAAACATTATAGGAATAATGGCCATACAATCACCAAGTCTGTGACAGAAAGGTCAAAACACACACAAACCCATGAAAGACAAAATATCAGCTCATAGAATGGAAAGTAAACCCAAAGTCACAACTTTTTTACAGGAATGTATGTGCTGTCGCTGGCTCCCAGACTAAGAAAATCTGTTTTTCAATTGAGNAATACCAGGGTATATCAATCATATTCAAAGTTTTGTGTTTAGAAATAGTTGTACAGCCCAAATATTCCTTGATTTCTTATGTATTTTCTGTTCTTTCTTTGATAGGGAGGATGAGATGATGTGCTGGAATCCTGACATTGGTTTAGTGTGGTAAAGGTATAGTATTGAAGGAGATAAAAGAAATAAAAATAAATTGATCCAGATATATTGTAAAAATTTTCAAAAAATACAGAAAAATATTAAAATCACTGTCATACGGAAGAAAAATTTAGACATTTATTGAAACACAAAAGAAAGCCCCACATACTTTGTCAAATTGCTATTGGCATACTAAATATCATCGAATCCCTATTCTGAGGAAATGATGGAAAATCATGCAAAATTCTGTGTGCTAGATCCTAGTACACAATTCTAAATGAAATTCTGAGGCATTGCTTCCAATGAGTAGCTGGGCTAATCCCATTGCAGTTATTGTTTATTTCTTGTTTGGTACTCTATACATAAAACATTATTTCCTTCCAACTTACCTGCTTCTGTGCCTTCTGCTTCCTCTGTGTCCACAATCCAGGGTTTGTTGTTTCATTCAAGGTAAGTGACTAGCTCTGGTTTTGATACAGAAAGACCTGTGAATTAGAAGAGATATATGATATTTATTTACATGATGTGGAAAATAGTTGAGTTCTAGCACAGCCTTGTACTCATTGGATATGAAAGTACATAAGGAAAGACTCATAAGTGATGGGAATGTCTTTCTGAAACTGTGTTGCTCAAATTGGTTAATAAATAAAGCTGTTTGGCCAATGGTGGGGCAGAATATGGTTAGGCGGGACATTCAAACTAGGGGGAGAGAGGAAAAAAGCAGAGCTGGGCAAACGTCATTCTGCCATCTAGAAAAACAACATGGAATGGCACACAGGTAATACCATGTGGAAATCATTGTGACATAGATTTATAAAATAGGTTAATTTAAGATGTAACAGCTAGCTAGCAAAAAGCCTGCCACGGCCATAGTTTAAAAATGATATAAGCCTCTGTGTGTTTACTTGGGTCTAAGAGGCCATGAGAGTAAGGCAGGACCAGGACCGGACAAACTTTAACCTACAAATAGCATGCCAACGTGGGGCTTTCAAATTTCCATAAGGCCTAAAACAGTTTCAAAAGGGCTTCTAAATACACAATAATTGAGCTAAGAGCAGCTTTCTTCTTGATGTCTCATGCAGGCCACCAGACGCCACAACATTCGGGTTTGAGTGCATCATGGCAGATTCCTGTGATGGTACACAGTGGCATCTGAAAGCCACACAGTGCTCTGCATGGTGGGTTTAACTTTTGTTAGTTAAAAAAAAAAAGGTTTCTGCGCTACACGCTGCTGGATTGGAGGCATACAGCCACTGCTTCCCAGAGTCGGCAGTGAGCATGGTTTTACCAGAGCTGGTGGTAAATATGCTTCTGCCATATTAAAAAGCTAAAGTGGGTGGAGTCAAAGCCAAGTCTGCTGCTTCTGTCCTAACCACTGTAGTTTAAAACAATAGATTCACAATAACACAGATTCAAATGTAATAAGACTAAATGGTTTATAATGTGTGTTAAAAATGTACGTAAACTTGGGAGAGAAAGAAAGAGGAGTATATACAGATATATAAAGAAATAGTTTTAAAAAATAAAGTTATTGGTCATAGTCAATCTCTTTCTTAAAAAAAGAAAGAGGGATAGGATATAGGAATGTAGGATATAGATATGATAAGATAAAAGGGTGGATTGTTGAATCTACTTTTAAAGAGGAACTTGTTTAAAATGTTTTACATTGGTATAGATTTTAGTTTATTGACACAAATTAAAGTTAATTTTGTTATACTGTATTTATCTTTCTACTCTCATTTAAGATAATATGTTTATGTAATTCATTTAAATTGTAATAAATAATTAAGAAATACAGATTAATGATTAGTCATCTATGATAATCAAACTTATAGTCATGATAAGTTTTCTAGGTATATGTAGATATGTTTCAATTATGTAGGTAATCGTCTAACACTTCAAAGACCTACAGAATATGGCATTTAAAATGTTTTAAAAACTTTCTGGACAGTGAGACACATTCTGGCAGCACCAATTTACTTCAAAGAGAAAGATGGGAGTCAAAGACACTGCATGTGGAATTTATCTTGTTCTTGGCAAAAATAGCCATTTGGGCAAGAAAGTGTTCTTGCCTGGACTACTTGAAAAATGTTATATAAACTGGACATGCAGGACCCATAGGAAGGTGACTGCTGAACTTTGCAAGACAAGATGATTCTTCAAGTTCCTGCTTCACAGAGGAGACTGCAAGACATTTTACAGGACACAGGGAAAAAATGACTTAGAAACTTTGGGCCTATAGGCTTCGGATGCCCCAATGTTACAGAGGACCTTTGGGTGACTGTCCAGGCAGAAAGCAGTCTGTCAGTCTAGATTTTTGGAAGTTTCTTACAATGGTCTTCCTGTTTACTTAGGTAGTATTATATCCTTCTGAGGTTTTTGATGTAGTTGAAAACTAGTTATACTTTTCCTTGGGTGTGATAAAAGATAAATTAGATATGAAACTTTAGACTCACAAATACAGGGTACATAGAATATTTTGTTTAATTTTGCCAAATACAAATAGATATTGTAACTTTAATTCTTGCTAGATAACTTTTATTTTAGGTAATTTTATTATGTTAAAGTTAAAACCTTCCTTTTAACTAGAAAGAAAAGGGGAAATGATGGGTGATGTATGCAGTGAATATGTGTTGCTCTGATTGACTGATAAATAAAATGCTGATTGGCCAGTAGCCTGGCAGGAAATATAGGCGGGATAAGCAAACAAGGAGAATTCTGGGAAGAGGAAGGCTGAGTCGGGAGATGCCAGCCAGCCACCCAAGAAGCAACATGTAATGAGATGCAGGTAAAGCCATGGAACATGTGGCAAAACACAGATTAATGGAAATGAGTTGAATTTAAGTATACGAGCTAGTCAGTAATATGCCTGAGCTAATGAACAAGCAGTTGTAATTAAGATAAGCTTTTGAATGATTGATTTATAAGTGGCTGTGGGACTGCTGGGTGGGCTGGACCATGTGGGGCCTGGCGGGACCTGGAAAAATTTTCTCCTACAAATTATGATGAAAGATTTATACTTTTTTGAAGAAGAATATAGGCAAATGGTAGGCTTCAGAAAAAAGGGCGAATTTTGATAGCAAAGGCATTCCAGTAACTCTATGTGGATATTTTTCTAGTGATATCTCCTCCTCCCCAACTTGCACTACAGGAATAAATACCTGGGAGTGGTGTGCTCCTGATATAGAGCCAAGTACAGAGCTCAAAGTGCTTAGAGGCACACTGTATCATCATAGAAGACTCAGAAGTTGAAGTGTAGCATGCAAGCCTGAAGCTGATTATTTCTGAAACCAGAACTTCCTTCCAATTTGTTAGTGAGCATCTGCAAAGGAGCTTGAAAGAGCAAGTTGAACTCGAAAGTCATATCCAAAATTTAATGCACAGATAATATTATTAAATTCTTTGGAGGACCTCAAACAAGTTTTATATTTTAAAAATCTAGATTTTCCAATGTGAACTATAGATTTGAACTACATCTTACCCAAAATCATTTTGTTTCATGCTACTGCACAGAAAGATAAGGATGTTGAAACCAACCCTTCCATGAACAAATACTTAGTGATTACCTAATATTTACATAAAATTTGTAATTTTTTCATGACTCATGGAGGGTGGGAGAGCATGGCAGTTCAGGATTTATGGAGAGGGATGACCAACTGTAAGCGCATTTGGAAAACTAACACTGTGGAAATATTCTAGAGTGCATGGATATACATATATTAAAGCAGTTTGAATGGACTTATCTTACATGGATGACACTGCCTCTTTCAGATACCCCAAACCATCAAATGAAATGGCCTGTGAAAGTCATGATTTAATTCTTTTTGAGTTTGTTGTGGATTCAACAAGATTGGTTCCCAGAGATTCATATATTTGAATGCTTTTGCTTAGTAGGTGGATCTATTTAAGAAATGATTAGAAGTCATGGCTCCATTGAAGGATGTTCCATACGTTGTGTGTCTTTGAGATTCTAAATTCTCATGTCAGGCCAGAGTAAGGAACACAAATATGAAGCCATAGAACATAGGCCTGCTTCAGCATCACCAATTATAATAGCTAGTGTGCAAATATAGAAAGTAGGAGGCATCCCACTTTGTAGAATGCAAATAAGGTCATACCTAAAGACAGAGAATACTTTTCAATTTAATCCTTATTGAATTTTCACATTCCTCTGTAAATTTCCTCAGAACTCTTATTACTGTTAAAGGGAAAACAGTGACCTCTAAGTGATGAAGGCAAAAGCAAAAGCACACAGCCAGGGTAATAACATTAGCATCAGCTCCCGGGGGAGAGATTGTTAGCAGCACAACAAAAGGGCATTGCCAATGCACTGTAAGGTTAGTGGCTAGCAAAGAGAAATGATGGAATAGACTCTTCATTCTATTCACAAACAGAATAGTAAACAGAACAAAACTCACCTTATAGGATAATTTCACACCACTTTATGGCTGACAAATTCCATTTGGAAGTTTGTATTACATTTAAACATTCCATCCTAGTATATAACACAGTATGTCTTTCATAACAGTACTACTTTAAACATTATATATTGGCAGGAAGATATGCCATCATTTTTCATTGTGCATCTTTTTTGGAACAGGCTACATTGAGCAAATAGATACCTGGGCAAAAGGTTCATGGAAAATGGCTTCTACTCACTGATAATGAGATGACTCATTTCCATTCTCATTAGGACAAGTATACACAGGTTTTTTGTATATCAAAATGTTACATTATGCATTAATGGAGAGAGTTTATGCTGAAAAAATTAAAATGGTGGTGAAATATTGGAAAGCAACACACACTCATGGGGCATGCATTCAAAACATATTATGATCACAACCACTTCCAAAAAAGGAAAATAAAGCCTTGTAAAAACTGAGAGGTTATGTAAATGTTTGGAATCACTGCAAAAGAAGCATTTCTAGAATAGTCAACATGTCTCACATCCATATATACATTTTCCTGAGAAAAATTCATCTCTCTTTACCCTTCTGTCTGCATCCTCTCAGGAAACTTTACTTCAAACGTTCACTTTCCTGATAATATTTTGGGTTTCAGAGCAAGAAAAGCCTTGTATACTTTCTACCACACTTAGAGACTGGAAGGTAGGATCAAAAAGCTTCCTCTGTGTACTTTAACCCAACAGAGAATAACATGAGCTCCCAGAGGCACTCAAAGCTGAAGGTTGTACTTTCACGAATTCATGTAGGTAGGATGTTTGGCCAGCATCATGAATGACTTTAGTACAGACCTGACAACATTATTAATTAGCAAGCTACAGCTAGCAGAGTCAGGTTGGCATTTCTAATTGAGGCCGAACACAGCTCATATAGAGAAGCATTAAGAACCCTCATATGGGTGATTAAAGCAAAATGAGACTTTCATGAAGGATAACAGACAGTATCTGTGGGGTAGTCTCATATGAAACTAATTCTGCAACTGGGTAAAAAAAATCTCTTTGCCTGTGTCCATGAAGTTTGAAGGCAATGCATTCCCCTCTAAAGTCTCCATTGATATTTCCCATTGCTTACCCTGATCCAATTTATAATACCATGATTCTGCAACTTTGCAGTGAGACCCAAGATTAAAACTTTTCACAAATTTATTTTCACAGTGACATTATTTCACCCAGGGCCACTGTTAAGTAACTATGGGAGAAAATGAGAAGAACCAGGTGGTATTCTTTACAATATGTGAGCTCATAGTGTCCCTCTAAAATCTAAGACTTTAGTGAAGAAAACTGAATTCCATCTTCTAACATCATTGTTTTTGATGGCAATTTAACATATATAGATGGCTACAAAATGCCCTCTTCTTTAGGGCTGCTTTGCACAACAGGACTACATTAATTTAATTACAAAAGAAATGCCCTGAACAATCCCTGGAAGTGGCAATGACTACATAGACATCTGCTCACATACTCAGTTTATCTTTGTTTTCTACATGAATTGCACAGTAATTACTTAAACACTCCTTTAATACTTGGAAGTACTAGACAAAACTTCATTTTTTTTGTCTTTTTCTTGCACTAAGGAAAGGTGTTTACTAGAATCAGGGCTGTATAACATGCATGTCTCTGCAGAAATGAAGAATGCACGGGAACACTATGATGTTTAAATTACAATAGTCAGTGTTTAGTTACTACAACCTATGCATAATTTTTTCAATAGGATTCTAATGAACACCAATTCACCTCTTTGAAAGGAAAGTCAAATTTTTGATACCCCTAAACCGAGTTAAAGAGAAACTACTCCTAAACTGAGGAAGATGCAATTGTTTTGTTTGAATATGGAATTCTATGGCATAACCACCCCCGTAATAAATGAATAAACCTCTCTACATAATCCAGATATGTATGTCAAGATTCTACACAAAGAAAACCGACTTGAAACCAAAGTAGCATGAAAGAACTAAAACTGGGGGTATAATTAAAGTCATCAATTTAGAGAACTAGACAGAAACATAATGATAACAAATAATAGGAGCCCCATGCTTCTTCTTACTCACAGTGAGCATAACAAATTGCAACTATGTTAATTTGCATGTATTTTCACAGTAATTTATTTGGAAACTGCATACAAACTGATAGCTTCCTGACAAGACTAATCTGTTATCTGAATTGTAAGTTATTAGCTGTATGGTATCATCTAGTCTCTGACTCTATCCTATCAGTTCCACACCTGAAGAAGGCACACGAGACTCACTGAGATTAGGTGATAAATCTGCCTGGGCAGTGAAAAGATACCTTCTTTAACCATCCTTTTACCACGAGGCTCTGTACCAAAGATTTTTAATTTAAGATCAACGATAATATCTGTCTGGCACAATTTGACTGGCTGTGTGTCCTGAAACAGACACATTTCCATTCATGAACAAAAGGCAGAGAAACACTCTGAGAGCATGACAAACATATACTCCACTAGGCTTGAGTTAAATACTGTTATTTTTGTGCTAATAAATTGGGATCTCCAGTTCTGTCAAACTGCAATTGTAAGTCACTTCAAAGACAGGAGTAAGCTATTCCTCATAAGCTCTTCCTTCATTTTTCTTTTACGTTTCTCTTTATTGATGGCTCCAAATATTGCTGCTCTGAGGAAAGGAAGAGAAGACATCTGAACTAGTTTGTGGTACATTGGAAGTGGAAACTACCATGTACTTTATTTGAAATTTTAATAGAAAGGAACAATATGCCAGTATACCTACATATAAATAATTTTGCCCATGATTAAAATCAGACAACTGGTAAGGCAGGTATGCAGTGAAAAGATTCTTACATCATTCAATCCCACTCTTCAGCATAGAGACCAACCAGTTCCTTGCACCTTAATATTCAACTAGTCCATTTAATTGACACAATTAAGAGAATACACAGTATAGGTGACATAACTTGTTCCATAATGACACTTTTCCTTAATATGTGACCACGTCATTTGGTATACAGAATAATGTTTTCTAAGGACAGAGCTAACTCCATTCACACTGTAGCAAGGAGCTACAAAATAGAAACACACACACACACACACACACACACACACAAACATCTGTATACACAACATCAATAAAACAGAAGCCCCATACACTGTTCTATACTGTATTACAATTATAATTAAGGAGCCCACTGCTTTCCTGCATAGGTGTGATCTGTAGTATCTGCTGTCGTGTCAAAAATTCCTCCATTTTGAATTCTCTGTGTGATTCCACTCTTTGAATATAACTTCATAAATTCAGATCATACTCAATTCACAACTTGACCATTAGAATCAGAGAGAACACGATAAGTTAGGACAAGTCAGTGGATTTTGGGTACATTTCACACACTCTCCAGTCATGATCAGAGAAGATATCTACTAATGCTTACTAGATCCATACTCATAGGAAAACTGACATTGCATGAGAGAAATTGCAGAACACACACTGGATCCTAACATAACTGCTTGATGATGTCAAAGCAGTTTAGAGGAAAAAGAAGTCTGTGCAAAAGTGAGCTAATAAAAATAATAATAACCAGAGCAGGATGATCATATCTTTATGAACATAGAGATAAATTTGAAAGAGACAAAATACAAAACTATGAAACAGAAGAGACAGAATTAATGGTCCCATAAAAGGAGGCAGTAATATAACCTGAGAGATGTGGTGGTCCAGATCCCTTTCATGTTTTTCCATGACAATTGAGAGTGGTTGTGATTAGGAGGGGCCTAAAAATGAGATCATAATTTCATGAGCTAACCAGAGGCTTAATCTATGCAGATGGCATAGATCTCATTGCTTCTATAAGGTGAGGTTTCTTTTGTCTATGTGCTTCAAAAACGATTAAATTCTGTACCAAGGCATAACAGCAGAAATTGAGCCAAGTTGTCTTGGAATGTAATACCACAGGCAAAGGTTCAAATAAACTTTTCTCCATCTGAGATGATTTTCCTCAGTGCTCATGAATTTATGTGATTTTATAAAATTGTATATAAAATATGTGCATATGCACACTTACTGACGCCCACTTGAATACACCATATGCACTTAATTTACTGAGGCTTTCTGTTGGAATCATCTTTCTGTGTAATGTAACTCAGTATTTCTTTTACTTATTGAGTTTTCTGTTAATCTTCCCATTACTGGAAGTCTTATTTATAGTACAAGAATTAACTTGTATATTCTATATTGACAACAATCAAACCTTTGCCTCAAAGTAAGGGGAAATAGGTAAAGAAAAAACACTAAATGCACTTCTTATATCATTTAAGAAATAGAAATTTCCTTACAGAATAAATAGCGTGAGTTATGAATATAACTCTATAGTTTGGTGTTTGAGTGGTTTGATTTCTAGTAATGAATACAAAATTTTTTCTACTCTTGGGGATTCTCTAAGCTCCAAAATGACACTGACTCAATGCTAAAATCAGCATTGTATATTCTACAATATGAGATAGGGAGTAAGATTAAGGAAATATTCAGTGAAATTTTATGATATTAAGGAACTATCAAGTATAAATATTCATTCAACTTATACTCCACATCGTTCTGTTAAATGATGAAAGAGTGACAATAATCTTCAATAAAATCATTGTGAGTGAGGATGTGTGAAATATTTCAGGTTTAATTTCTGTAGGAAAAGATCCTGTGTCTCATAAATCACACTGGGCATTTGCATTATTTTCACTATGAAACAAACTTGTTAAAGTTTGAAGGTGTGGGTGATTTTTCTGTGAAATATAGATATTTTTACCTTATATTATCAAATCAAAACAGTTTATGAAAAGAAGTTTAGGTGCTACAGGGATTTAATATTAACATTTACTTTAACTGAGCACTCATTTTAGCTATTTTGAAAGCATTTATATTGACGTTTTTAGGAGTCATTTTGTGAATTTTGGAGATGTGTTCAAAGATACTAGGTTATCTGGCATCTAGCTTGAAAGTCATTTAACAGTATTTGAAGAATAAGTTACATCTTACATATTGTTGCTTATATGTATATCTCTCTACAACATCAGTTTATAGAAACTATATAACCACAGTTCTCAACTTCTGAGTCGATCACTTTAGGGGTCCAATGACCCATTACTACTGGTTATCAAAGACCATCAGAAATATCAGATATTTACATTACAATACATAACAGAAAGAAAATTAGACTTTTGAAATAGCACTGAAAAAAACTTTATAGTTTAGAGTCACCAAAAGTGAAGAACTATATTAAAATGTCACAGCATTAGGAAGGTTAAAAATGACTATACTACATTGAGACTCATCAGTAGTCAAGATACAAATAATATCTTACTTTATTTTTTCTGTTTTTGTATTCTTTATTATTCCAAAAAATTAATAATTTATTATTGTATATCCTGATCACATTTCCTCTCCCCTTTTTCTCCAATTTCCTCCCCAATTGCCCTCCACATCCCAACCCACTTCCCTTCTGTCTCTGTTAAGAAAGGGGCCAGCCTCCAATGTGTATCAGCAAACATGACATATTAAATTGCTGTAAGAATAAGAACCTCCCCATGTAATTACACAAGACAAGGCAATCCACTCAGAGGAATAACCTCTAAAGAGCCAACCAAAGTGTCAGGGACAGTACCTTATCCCATTGTTAGAAGTTCCAAAAATAGACAAACTACAAAACTGTTACATATATGTAGAGGGCCGAGTTTGGTCCCATGAAGGCACCCTGGTTGCTGGTTAAGAATCTGTGCATTCCCATGAGAAAGAATAGAGGGAGGAAGGATTGTAGCAACCTGGGAATCAAGCAATATCTTATTTCAATGAGAAAATAGAAACATAATTTTCTTTAAATAATCTTGTTATATCTCCTTCCTTTTGGACTTTAATATTGCTCTTTGCATATGCATATTTCTCCCTCATAATTTTCTGTAGAACCTAGTTTTAATTTTAACAATATGTTTTTATTTGCATTGTCATTTCTGGAAGAGCTAATCTTCATAATGCCCCCCTCCTGTTAAATGAAGATTCTTCACATCAAAGGAAATAAAAATAAGCAAAAGGTATAATATATATATTTGTACTTGTAAAACAGGGAATCAACATGAGGTTGAAAATAATCATTAATATACACTCTACAAAAGATAAAACTCTGGAAACATAATAGTGATATAGAATGTAATAATATCACACAAAATATAATAATGTCTTCAACAAATGCATAAAATAATTATGTGGCTCTTTGGACATTGTATTGCAGTCAATAATCACCTATTAGCAGGAATTCTTCTATTTCACATTGCTGTTGCTTTAGTATTTTCAAACAAAAACTCCTTGTAGCTAATGAGAGTAAATATTTTTATGAATTAATATGCATAGCTAATTTTTCAATAACAATTTAGTAATTACAAGGTCTACTTCTGAGTAAACACTTCCAAATTCACATCAAGGGTAGGGCTTCCCTACATAATGTTTTTGATATTTTGTTAAGGGTGAATATTGATTCAAGATTTTGTATATTCCGCACATTTACAAGGAATTTGTTTGGATAAATATATTATACTAAAATAAAGTTGATAACTATTAGACAATTTCTCCAAGATTCTTTCTTATGAGTTTTCTGATGTCTTCTAATGTGAGAGCTCATTAGATGCTTTTTCCACATTCCTCATACTTTGCAAAGTTTCTCTCTAGTATGGGTTCAGGGAAGATAAAAAAGTGTTGGGGATTTGGTAAAGGAATTTTTACATTCTTTATATTTATAAAGCTTGAATCAGATATGAGTTCTGTGATGATCATTAGCAGATGAGTAATGGGTAAAGGACTTGTTTCATTTTTAACATTTCTGTGGTTTAAACAATAGTACGGATTTTGTAATGAACATGAGGAGATGAGCCATCCCTAAAGCACTGTCCACATTCATCACCTTTATAAGGTTTCACTCCAGTATGGATTTTATGATGTACATGGAGAGATGAGACATACTTAAGCACTTTCCACATTCATCATATTTGTAGGGTTTCTCTCCAGTATGGATTCTCCTATGACATTGAAGTCTGGAAGATTGGACAAAGGACTTTCCACATTGATCACATTTATAAGACTTCTCTCCAGTATGGATTCTATGATGTACATGAAGAGATGAGACATCCCTAAAGCAATTTCCACATTCATTACATTTATAAGGTTTCTCTCCAGTATTGATTCTCTGATGAACATGAAGAGATGAAATATATCTAAAGCGCTTTCCACATTGATCACATTTATAGGGTTTCTCTCTAGTATGGATCCTCCTATGACATTGAAATTTGGAGGACTGGACAAAGGAATTTCCACATTCATCATATTTATAAGGTTTCTCTTCAGTATGGATTCTCTGATTAACTTGAGGAGATGAAACCTACCTAAAGCACTTTCCAAATTGATTAAATTTATAGGGTTTCTCTCCAGTATGTATTCGTCTATGACACTGAAGATCAGAGGACTTGACAAAGGACTTTCCACATTCATCACATTTATAAGGTTTTTCTCCAGTATGGATTCTCCTATGACATTGAAGTTCAGAGGACTGGACAAAGGAATTTCTACATTCATCACATTTATAAGGTTTCTCTCCAGTATGGATTATATGATGAACATGAAGAGATGAAACATATCTAAAGCACTTTCCACTTTCATCACATTTATAAGGTTTTTCTCCAGTATGGATTCTCCTATGACATTGTATATTGGAGGACTTGACAAAGGACTTTCCACATTCATCACATTTATAAGGTTTTTCTCCAGTATGGATTCTCCTATGACATTGAAGTTTAGAGGACTGGACAAAGGACTTTCCACATTCATCACATTTATAAGGTTTTTCTCCAGTATGGATTTTCTAATGAACATGAAGAGATGAATCTTTCCTAAAGGACTTTCCACATTCTTCCCATTTATTAGGTGTCTCTCTAGTATGGATTCTGTGATGAAGGTGAAGGTATGAGAGTTTGCTATAGGACTTTTCATAGTCATTACATCTGTATGGTTTCTCTTCTTCAGTGTGACTTAAATCATTTTGGATGATATCTGAATTAAAATTAAAGAATTCATCACAGTCTTTAAGCTGGCAAAATTTTGTTTCTGTATGCTTTATATTATCTATCTCTATATTTGAGGATTCAATTGAGACCTTCTTACATGCATCACTTCTGAGTCTCTCATAAATTTCTTGAGTACTAGTTCCATTATACTGAATACAGTTTGAAAATTCATTAAGAATTTGGGCATGTTGATTGTTTGTCCAGTGCTTCTCTTGGCTGTGGTCAGGTAGGTGTGAATAAGTCTTTGAGTACTTATCAAAAACTTTCTGATGTTCATGGTTTTCAGAATGATTAACTATTGAGCAAGAATTTATGTGAGAATTACTAGGAATTATGTCATCAGTAGAGTAAGTCCACGAGTCATTGCTGGTAAACGGTAATCCAAACTGATTATTCTGGTAATTATTTAGCAAAGAAAACTTAGCAAGATCATTGGTAACATCACTAAATATACAGGAATTTTCATGAACACTTTTCCTGTGATCCATTTTAAGCCACATTTCATTCTTAAAATATTTATGTTGATCTAAATTGTGGTAATTATCATCTAGTGGAAGTAATTTTTCAGGAAACTCTACTGAATTTTGAGTAGCAGGAATACCATATTGTTGACAATTCAAATATTTTTTTGTGCTTAAAGCACTCTTTCTTCAGGGACTGTTGGAGTACCATTTAATCTCACAACACTTAAAAACTGGTGCAAATAATTTGACATATTACATGGTTTTTCCCTTTGTGAAATTTTCACATACCCATGTGGAGAATAACCAGGTGTTCATGCTTGGTGTGAATATTTTTTCATATAATCATTTGGTTCTGCATTTTTAACTGACACAGATTGTGCCCTCTTTGGAGACACTAGAGGTTCCTGTTGCTTTTTGTAAGTAATGTCTTTGGTATCTTTTTCATAAACATCATTCTCATCATAACATAATTCATATTCTCTGCTGTCACCATGAAAATCCCAGAAATTCCTTGTATGTAACATGTCAAGACCACTAGTTTCAAATATGCCTGCTCTTTCTTCCTGTAAAGAATCGTGTTTGTACTTCTGTTGGGAAACCTTTTGAGTCTGGTGATATGATAGAGCTCGAAGAAATGAAAATAAACTATTGATTTGTGTAATAATTTGAAAACAATATGATAATATAATGCATAAAATAACAGCAGTCTGGGGAACATATCAAGACTGTATTATAGGAAATGTTCAACATTTTGCTGTAGAAATTAAATGTGCTTATGAACAATGAGAATAATTTATGGAATGTTTGTCCTTCATATGGTCATGTAACAGGCAAATTTAGACAACAATATTGGAAAAAATGAAGCTTTCTCCCAATTGTCATGTGCATTAGGATCATATCTATTGAATTTCCTGCTATGATTTATTCTGCTTACATAACCATAGTCTAAAAAAAAATCACAGTTTTTCTTGTTGACTCTACTCCTCCTTGTGAATAGTCTCTTCTTTCATTTTTCCTTAACTGGGTAACCTGATTTGCACCCCAACTCATTCCTTCCCACATGGACAGTGTACCCCTCATTCTTTCTCTAGGCATTCACCAGATCCTGATGAATCATGTCTACATTATTATCATCCCCTATAAGAGTGAGTCACTAGGTCCTTGCCAGCATATCCTCTCATCCACAGAAACTGCAAAGGTAACATGATTTCCTGACTCTGGATCATTTCCTGCACATGCAATCAAGATAGAAACTACAACCTATCCTGCTAACACTTACAAACACAATGTAGGGTCCTGGCATTCTTCTATCCCTAGCAAGGATAGTTCTACTACATGCAAACTACAAGCACTTTTGATCCTAGTCTGGTAACTTACATTTTACAATTGATCTCAGACTGGTGAACTCCCAATATACCCTCATCTGCATTCCTTTACCAATCCCAGGTTCTAAACTATATTCCTCCCTATGTGCCCATCCATATCTAGACTGATAATCTCTGCCCAGAATACTCCTACATTCACCCTTACATCTTTCCAGCCCCTGTGCCTACTAGACTCCCCAGAAATCATGCTATATATAGCCTTCACACATAAAATTCCCTGAATTTATTCTTGTCTGTTAAATCTGCTTTGTGAAATGACAGAGAAATAACAAAATAATTAACAGAACCAATTGTGATCACAAGAATATGATCATTATATATGCTACTTCAAATAACAATATTTCCTAAAGGTCAGATACTTGACAACTTTGTTTTCAAAAAGTGACATTATATGACTCAAAGTATGGGCTTAATGAATAAAATTTGGAACTGAGTTAGGACCTTGAAGTGTAAAAATTGCATACTATCTTTAGTTGCCTTTGGTCCTTGCTTGAATCTTGATATTTGAATATAATCTGCTCTTTCTAAGTCTGTTGCCACCTAATTTCATTCCATGGCATAATGGAGTCTTATCCTCATGGAACTGTAAGCACAATGAAACTCTTTGTTTTACAAGTTTTTCTGGTAACGATGTTTCATA
Organism: Neotoma lepida; assembly: GCA_001675575.1. Classification (NCBI taxonomy): domain Eukaryota; kingdom Metazoa; phylum Chordata; class Mammalia; order Rodentia; family Cricetidae; genus Neotoma; species Neotoma lepida. The sequence continues at coordinate 82,407 of LZPO01027494.1, read as the reverse complement.
AGAACAATAGAAAATCACACATAGAATATAAAAAACAAAGCCAGCATTTTACCCCCCCACAAGTCTACCAGTCTCATAGAAACACTCTTCAATCAATAACTACCATGATACAGAAAATAAAAGAACTATCATAAACATTATTAAAGTAGTCAAAGTAATTAAATTAGAAAGTAACAACCCAATAAAATTAATGAGGAGAAACTTAAACACCTGAGTAACATAAGAGACAATGGAGACATGAGGAAAATTAAATGAGCACAGTTCAGTCTTTGTGGAAGGCATCTCACACCTTTTCAAGGGATCTTATGATGAGGAGAGAGGGATAAGAAAATATTAGATAGAAGGATAGTGAAAAGGAAAAATAAAGAAACACAGGATATCTTCGGGAGGACCTGAGTCAATACCCAATGGCCCTTTCTACCTTTTCATAAAGTCTTTTTATGACAATGCCAAGGGGCAGGGAAAAAGACCTCCTCCTTGCTAGGTCAAAGCACACCACACAGACAAGTGTAGACCCTTGCAAACATCTGGTAACTACATCCGTGGTCAAATCATACTTTTATTCAGCCCTGCTGGGTAAAGTAAGTTCAGATTCTCTGTTCCTGTGTAAGTTCTGACTAGGAAACCTCTGTGGGTCTCCACAAGTTCTGAAAGAAATAAATTCAATATAGCTATAAAATTATTGATAAGAATTCAGTCTGAAATGAAGTTGGAACAGGAAACTAATTAGAAAAGTCAAGGTAAAGTTTTGTAAGTAGGACAGAAAAAATAGCAAATAGAATATCAAAACTCAATAAAACAAGAGGAGGAATTTAACTACAGATCAGAAGTATACATACATATATACAAACACACACACACACATATACATATATATATACATATATATATATATATACTTCTATATTTGAATATAACATAAGAAAGAAATATACAGGCAATGCTGTACACCATAGGAATGGAAAAAATTGTAAATAAATGTGTATATGTAAGATAAGAACCTTACCTCAATGGCATAGATGAAATCTTCCTCAAGATCATGAAAGAAAAATTTGCCAAACTCAAGAAAGTCATAACATTGCAGACACTGGAAACATTCACAACACCAAATAGGCAGAAATATAAAAAGAAATACCACACAGCAAGCCCTAGTTAGTATACAGAACAAAACAAGAACATTAATATATGAAGAAGGAAACTAAATGGCTCATGTAAAGGAAAGTCCATTAGAATAACAGCTGATTTCACAGGAGAAGATGCTAACCAAAAGAGCCAGGAACAGTGCAATCCTAAAGTGATGGGAATGTCTTTCTAAAAATGTGTTGCTCTGATTGGTTGATAAATAAAGCTGTTTGGACAATGGTGAGGCAGAATAAGGATAGGCAGGACATTTGAACTAGGGGAAGAGAAGCCAAAAGCAGAGCAGGGGCAGACGCCATTCCGCCATCTAGAAAGCAGCAGCATGTAAAGGCACACAGGTAAAGCCATGTGGAACACGTGGTGACAGAGATTTATAAAATGGGTTAATTTAAGATATAAGAGCTAGCTAGCGAGAAGCCTGCCAGGGCCATAGTTTAAAAATGATATAAGCCTCTGTGTGTTTATTTGGGTCTAAGCACCGTGGGAGCCGGGCGGGATCAGAGATCAGGACCAGACAAACCTTCGTCAACACTAAAGAGAATAAGAGCCTATATTGACTACTGTACTAAGCAAAAGCATCTGCTATAATTGAAGGAGAAAGAAATTTTTTATGATTTAGAAGGTATGAAATGACTCATAACATGCAGGCAAATAGAAAATAAGAGACAGGAGGCAGTATTTAAGACTGATGAATGGACACAGACAATTCTAGCCAATACAGCAGATATACTAACTGCGGACCTTCACCTCAAGTTTTGTTTCTCTTAGTCCAATTCCACAGTCCCATCTTCAACTCCAATCAGATGCCCTACTGTAGGTTCCCTGCTGCCTGTGACTTTATCTCCATTGGTTACAAAAGATCTTCCAAATCTAATACTCTTCTCCCAATCTTTCTTGATATCAGCACCCAACTCTTGCAGGAATTCTCTGGAAGCCCATAGGCCACTTGTTCGAGGAAAGAAGTTAGATTAACTCCAGAACTTCACCTTTCACCATGGCTCTTTAAGTCCAATACAATAGTTTCAGCCCAGCTCTATAGCAGCACTGTAGCAGCCTCAGCCTTCCTTATCTCTTGGAAAATCTCACAGACCATCCTTGAACCTTCCCTCTACTACTGATTGCATTATCCCACACTCCAAATCCAGCACAAACAAAAATCCAAGAATTACACTGGGAAAGGAATCAGGTAGGTAGTAGGTGGATTGCTGATTTTCACCTCTTTCTCTGCTCTTCTAAATCTATCCCCCAAGATTNATTCCCCAGATGGGGAAGAAAACACAACACCCATATCCATTCCTTTTCTCCTGCAAAAATCTATAACAGATCACACAGATTTCCTCATCCAAATCTCCTAACTCATTGCTTTGTTCCTAACTGAAATTCCAGCAGTCATTCTCTCTGAATGCAGAGGCCAGTCTGACCAGAGAAGCAAGGAGACTATTTGTACATCATCACTTCTCCCACCATGCCTGCACATCCTGTCTCCTAATCTCATCCCCAGATCTGTATTAGACATTGTGCTGTTGACTCTCCCCACTCTTTGTCCACTTATATGTGGATAAGAGCCATGAAGACAATGATAACAAAGCTACAATCTGTAGAATCATGAGGGGAATGAAACAGGTATATCTTCTTAGGAAGGGAAATAGAACAAACAAGAATGGATAGATGGGAGACTGGAATGGGAGGATGAAGTGTTCAGGGTGAGTAGAGATGGGGTTCTAGACAAAAACACAGGGATAGACTGATAGAATTAATAGGCATTTGAGGGGTANTAATGAAACCAAACTCAGTAGAAACTTCCTGGACTGTATACAAAAGATATCTCAAAATATTGCCAAATAATGCGGGAATCAGAGTCCCAACTGGCTCTCTCTTATAACCTAACAGTTTTCAGTATTAAAATTGGGTTACATACAATTGAATGTTAGCCAAGTGAACCAAAGTGTATACCCAAGCAAGCCAGGCTGTTGCCAGTTCTACACCCTCCTCTCTGTGAATTGAATACAAAGTTTAATAGCTGAAGACAATAATTATACAAATCATTGAAAATGGAGACATATGCCTAATGCCTACAGAGAGTTTTAAAACTTTATTTATTTAGGTAGAAGAACAATCTCTGTATTTCAAAACAGAAACATATGCCAATCAGCCAAAAAGCCCTTTATCTTCAATGGTTTCTGCCTGCAAGATAAGGTAGGGCAAAGGAGGAACAAGCTTGATGGAGCAAGGAACTAATACTTGATTTAACTTAAGGACAATACTCAAGATGGATACCATACCTGACATTTCTTAGGTGACCATAAACCTAATACTAGAGTGCCCAAGGAATTAGGATAAAACAAAATACTACTCATCTGAAAATAAGAGAAAATGTAGTGATAAAATGATTCCTCATGATATTCTGCAATACTCCTAAATCAGTGTGTTGTTCACACATCATCATGGAAGGTTTCTCTTAAAGAATATACAAAACATATGTAGACATACCACCAGACATTCTACAGTGAGTCAGAGATCCTGAACACTCAGCTCTAAATGAGATCTTTCTATTGAATACTGCCCCTCCATTGCTCAGGCAAGTCTGCAGAAGAAGAGGTGGAAATAGTGTAAGAGCCACAGGAGTGGAAGATACCAAGAAAACAAGGCCCTCTAAATTAACATGGGTGAATTTTATATGAACTTAGAGAGAATGAAGCAACAAGCACAGGGACTGCACAGGTTTGTACCTAGTTTTCTGTGTGTAAATTGAGGCTTCCAGTTTAATTGTTTTATGAGATTCCTAAGCATGACTATGAGTTGATCTCTTACTATTATGTCTATTCTTTGACTCTTTCTGTTCTGCTGTTTTGTCTTGTAAAACTTCAATGTGATAATTGTTTTTTATTATTACAATTTATTTTTATGTTTAAAAATAATCTGTTGCTCAAATTTTAGGCCTTATTAATAGAAAACCCAGAAACAGATATTGGGGTGAAAGCTGAAAGATCAGAGAAACAGAACAGCCAGCCACTAGTTCTTACCTCTATGAAGTCCTCAGTCTAAACAGAGTGAGTTCATGTTTTCTCATGCCTTATATACCTTTCTTTGCCCTGCCATATTACATCCTGGGATTAAAGGCATGTGTACTTCCCAAGAAAATGCATGAGACCTCAAGTGCTGGGATTAAAGGAGTGTACCACCACTGCCTCAGTCTGTTTCCAGTGTGGTCTTTAACTCACAGAGATCCAGACGGATTTCTGCCTCCTGAGTGATAGGATTCAGGTTATGTGCCACCATTGCCTGATTCTACATCTAATCTAGTGGCTGGCTCTGTCCTCTGATCCACAAACAAATTTATCATGGTACACAATATATCACGACAATAATCAAAGACTGAATTAAAACCAATCCACTATTTTAAATTTGAACAAATGCCACTGGCCGAGCTGCTGAAGTCCAATCGAAGAGAGAGGAGGGATTCTGTGAACAAAGGGCATCGAGATCATGATGGGAAAACATGCAGAGATGTTCAGCCAAACAAGTGGAAAGCCATGAAGAGTGGGTCAATAGCTGTTGAGCCTCCATGGGACTTGACTAAGCCCTCTGGATAGGCCAGACAGATGTTTAGCTTCAACTGTTTAGGGGGCCCCCAGGCAATGGGACCGGGTGCATGAGCGGGCAATTTGGAGCCCAGTGCCTATGATGTGACACCTTGTACAGCCTTAGTGCATGGTGGACGGGCTTGGACCTGCCTCAACTGAATGTACTGGACTCTGCTGACACTGCTTGGGAGATCTTGACTTGGAGGAGGTAATGAGGGGTGCATTGGGGGAGAAGGCTGAGGGTGGGATGAGGGAGGAGAGGGGGATCTGTGGTTGGTATGTCAAATGAAAAGAAAAATTTTCAATAATAAAAGTTTAAAAGAAACAGAAAAAAATGTGAACAAATGAAGTCACTTAACCTACGGAGACGTAGCATAAATTTTCTCCAATAGAGTGACACTCAGTATATCAAGCACTCCAGAACTGCTCTCATGTTCACGAGTATTTGACCAAAAATATAATATATCTCTCATGTTTTTTTTGTATGTTCTTTAATTTGGTTACATGTTAGTATTTTTTGTTTTGTTTGTTTCTGTGTCTGTTTGTGTAGGTTTTATTTTGTTTCCTTGGTTTGGAGGCCATTGCTGTATTGGGTTTCTATTTGATATTTAGAAAGTGCTAAAAGTCCAGTTGGAAAGGAGAGGGAGAGGATGAAGACGGAACTGGGAAAGAGGAAGTACATGATCAAAATATAATTTAAAACTGTTTCAAAAATGAGACTAAAGAGAGGAATAAGCATAACTTATAGAGTAGAGATAGGGAATACAATTAGCTGTAACTACCAAAACACAGAGTACAAATAAGAACATATCCAACAAAATCAATAATAAAATCCATTAGAAATTTTTACAGTACACATGTATTTCTAGAAAAACTTGAAATAATAACGGCATCAGTTCACCAATCAAATGACACATGCCAGATGTTTAGATTGAGAAACAAAACCATCTGTTGTCTCAAAAATCTCAGCCTTAAAGATAGGATCTGCCATAAAGTAAAAGAATGGAATATTTATTCTAATAAATGGGAAAGAAGTAGTTGTTGCTACCATACTATCTGACAAAAATGACTTATATGAAAACTGATAAGAAAAAAACAAAGAAGGAATTACTGTCCCAGTTATTCAATAATCAATCAAGATGACAATACTACCCCAAATGTATATGAATTAAATTGAGGTACAGCCTACTTCATAAAAATCCTAATACTTGAAATATACACTGAGAATAACAAAAACCTGTAATAGTATGTGATGTCAGCACAGCATTCTCTTAAACAAACAGGTGATCCAGACAAAAAAGAAGCAGACTAAATATTTGAATTAAATAAAATCATACATCAAGTAGACAGAAGGGTTAATTATAGACTATCACATGCAAACATCAAAGAATATGAATTCTACTGCTCAACCCATGGTAGGCCCTCTAAAATAGATACCATAATGGAACACAAGACAAATCTCAGTCAACTAGAACAGCATGAAATGATTCTGTGTATTTTATCTGGCCTCAAAGCAATTAAACTTAACATTCTTTATTTCTGAAGAATTAGAACACAATACTAATACAGGCCCGTACTGTTTTAGACCCTGATCAATATCAAGCCATGTAATTACTGATGCTTGCTTGTAGAATTGGATAAGGTGTGATCCTGAATATATTGGAAAATTCATGTAATCATGAAGAACTCAGGAATGTTCTAAATAGGAAAAAATATCCCTTCATCCATATTTCTTCATTTCAAGGGTTTATTTTAAATATAGCAACCATAACAATTTAATACTATCTCCAATACTGACAAACACAGATATGTAGAGGGGCATAGAATATGCCCTCATATCCATTTCCAAACTTATATTGAATTTCTATGTCTCAAGTCAACACAATTTACATGTGAATAGGCTAACATACACCTTGGTAAACATGTTGAGGACATTATTCCACCTAGAAATTTTCAGGAATCCTTTTTACTAACAGCCTCAGGCCACTGCAGGATTGAATTTGCCTTGCTGTGGAATCTTGGCCCATATCAATGCTTCATTCCAACTTACNAGGTTCTTTGAATCCTGACTGCTTCATGGCCTCATTCCAGTATTTTTTGCTTTGGTCAAGGTTAGTGAATAACTCTTGTGTTGATACAGAATATCCTGTGCATTAGAAGAGACATATGACACAGTATTCATATGATTCACTACAGTTGGAGTCCTAACACAGGATTATGCTCAGAGTTAGAGAAAAATAATGGAAGATCCATATTTGACTTTTGTAGTGGGCAGCAGTTCCAGCTATGAACTGGAAGCACAACCCTTACTGAGGCTTCTGGTAACAGCCATGCCTACCTAGCACCTCCCCCCAGGGGCGGGGACAAGACGGGAGCCATTAAGACTGGAGGAGAACCCCTGCTGGTGCTCTTGGTTCCTGGATCCTGGATGTTGAAGGGTGGACCAAGCAGAGTTCTCCAGAGAACACCGCTGGACTGCACCTCACCTCTCCTGGACCCTGTGACCAACCCCTTTACTTGCTGTAAGTTGCCCTAAATCCCTAAATAAACTTCTTAACTATGTGGAGTTGCCTTAATAATTTTCCCCATTAGACTTTCTCATTGCAAATGGTTTGACAAATTCTTTAAAATATTGAGAATTTTTTCAGTTTTCTCTCAGTGAATATTTAGTGCCATTTGAATTACAAAAAAGCAGAAATACAAGCATGGAACATCATGGGTATCCATACATTATATGCTACAGAGTGCCTGCAGCAATGTACAATACAAGATTGCAGTAATTATATTATTGTGCAGGAGGATGGATATAAAAACAATAATGAGTGACATAAATGTGTGTTAAATTGAACCATTTCAAAAAAGACGTGTATGACTCATTAACACAAAATATGTATATCTCCAAATAACATTTGATAGAAATCTCAGGGATAAACTACTAATCATGTAAAAATAGATAATCTCACCTGTAGAGACCAGGTTGGTGTAGTTCTTCAACTTGTGATTGCCAGGCAATGTCCTCTCAGCAGAGTCCAGGCAACCGAATTCCTCCTGCCTAAAGTCTGTGGCCACATCCTTGAAAGTCAGCAGGTTCAGAATAAAATACTCTTTTAACTTATGCCCATTTATGTAATACTTTAATGGCATTGAAAAATTGGTTAGATATAATACATTCTTTTGTCAGTAACTGATATATATTATTTGAATAGATTGGTTGTGAGAGGGAGAACAGTGTTCAGTAAGTGCTAGTGACATGATGTGTAGAGAGGTATGGAATCAGCATTTAAGGGGAAATCCAGACTGAAATGTGGTATGTGATTGGCTTTTTGATTCTCAGGCAAGACCAGCATGAAGATAAGTGAAGGCAATTTTCCTCCCTATAACTGGCAGAGAAATACAGATGAACATACATTACATATAGAAGATATAGAAGTATGATGTGGTGATATTTGTGATATCTTATTTGTCCTCCCTAATAAAATTTATCTGAGGGTCAGAGGAAAAAACGGGGCTGCCAACCACTAATAGAAAAACAATAGCCATGCAAGTTAGCACANGCCCTTAATCCATTTGGTTCTCTGTGACTCCAAGGTCACATGGAGAACTAGCAGTAGGAGGTGGTGGCGCACGCCTTTAATCCCAGGGTCAACCTTAGAGTTCTGAAGATCCATGCAGACAAGACAGGAAGTGATGTAGCTTAGTGAGGATAGCAGATGGAAAGGTATAAAAAGCCAGGTTAGACCGGAAGGCTCGCTNTTTGCTCCNCTTCNCTCCTGGGAAGTAGAGGCAGCATTGGTGAGTGGTGGCTTGCTCCTAATTCCTCTGATCTCTGTCAGATTTTCACCCTTATTTCTTGTTCCGCGTGTTTATTAATAAGACTGGTTAGAAGTTCTTCTTACAGTATGATGAGGCCATTATCTATTGTCTGAAAAGGAATACTGGAGAACAGCAGATTTCACAGCAAGGGGAGGAACTTGATATCTTTGGCATTCCAGAATTTCTATATACATTTCTCTAGTGATATAATGACAAGAAAGAGATCCCTCCCCACTTCTCCATTTCCAAATTGAACTATAGGAAAGATAGTTGAGATTCAAAATCAACTAAACTGGACTCACAGGGGCTCACAGAAACTGAAGCAACAGAGAACTTACATGGGACTCACCTAGGCCCTCTACATCATTTGTAAGCATTTTGCAGCTTATTCTTCTAGTGGGACTTCTAATAGAGGGAGCAGGGGCTGAATCTGTTTCTAAATCTGTTTTCTGGTTTTCAAATTCTCTTCTAATACTAGGTTGCATTGTCAAGCCTTAACAGGAGATGAGGTGCCTAGAATTACACCACGTTGATATTCCATGGTTGGCTAAAATAGATGGGATACCTCCAATTTTCTGAGTAGAAAAGAGAGAGTGTGAATGGTGATAGGCAGAGGGATGGTTGGAGGAAGGAACTTGAAGATGAGGATCAAGGGAGGAGCAGCTATAGTCAGGCTGGGGAAATTATTTAATTAATTTGAATAGGAAAATAAATAGTTAGGATTGCTGATATCCTGAAGCAGGGCCTAATACAGAACACACACAGGACATAGGCACATGAGATCATCAGAGAAGATACAGAAGCTGAAGTGTGGCATGTAAGCCTGAAGCTGATTATTTATACAACTAGATCTTTCTATGAATATATCAGTGAAGCAGCTCATAGGAGCTGAAAGGAGTAAGTTATGCTCAATAGTCATATCTAGAACTGAATGAACATCTAATACTACTAGATCCTTTAGGAGACTGCAAACTGGGTTTTTAATTTTAAAAAATCTGGATTTTCAGATGTGAACTGCTATTTTCAACTTCTTCTTGCCCAGAAACAGTTTAGAACATGATACTTCACAGAAAGATAAAGATTTGAAGCCAACCCTCCCACCAAGAAATACTTAGTGATAGCATGATACATTTTTAAGATTTGTAAATTTTCACATGTCTCATGGGGGATGGGAGAGTAGGAGAGTTCAGAAACTGTGCAGAACGATAATGACTCTAGGCACAAATGTAAAGCTAGCATGATAGAAATATTCTTGAGTACATGTATGTACTTATAAAAAACACAGTTTGAGTGGACATCACCTTGATGAGTGGCACTGTCTCTTTCTTTGTGGATAGATTTCCACAATCTATCAAATGAAAGAGCCAGTGAAAGCCATGGCTTACTTCTTTTTGAGTGTGTGGTTCCCAATGAATAGCCTACATAGGCTCATTTATTTGAATGCTTTTCTCTTAGTCGGTGGATCTCTTTAAAAAGAATTAGAAGTTGGGCCTTCATAATGGATGTTCCTCAATCTTGGATGGGCTTTGATCTATCAAAGACTCATTTCAGGCATGAGTAAGAAACACAAAGGTAAAGGCATAGAACTTAGGCCTACTTCAGCATCTCTGCCTTTAATAGCTACAGTGCATATACCGAATGCTGGAAATTTCCACCTCTGTCACAAGGGAGTAAAGATGATATATGAAGAGAAACTCCAGTTTCTACTGATTAAATTTACATTTTTCTCTGTAAATTTCCTCAAAGCTGTTAGTACTGCTGAAGAAAAGACAGTGAATTCTAAGTGATGAAAGGAAATGTGAAACTGCTCAGCCAGGGTAAGAAAATCAGCATCAGCCCCCAGGGGAGAGATTGGTAGCAGGTGTCAGCACAACTGAAGGGCATTGCAAGTTGACTAGGAAGTTAGTAGCAAATAAAGAGAAATAAGGGGATATACTCTTTAAATCTAGTCAAAAAACAGAATAGTAAAAAGAACAAAACACTCCATATTACATTTAAATACTTCATCTTAGTATATCACAGTGTGTCTTTTATAGTAATTCTTTAAAAATTATTTTTGTCAGTGCAGACATTCCACTCTGTTTCTTCACGCCTCTTTGACTTTCATATAATGGGCAATTGATCCTTGGGAGGAAGGAAAATGGAACATAGATCCTTCCTCACTGATTGAGATGATTCAATTACATTCTCAGTAGGAAGTGAGTATCCATGTTTCTGTGTAATATCAAAAAATCTACATTATGCATTGAGAGAATTGATCCAGAAAAAAGTAAAATGGCAAGAGAACTGTGAAAAGTGTAGAAACGCTCACAGATGACATGCATTCAAAAGAGTTTACTTCCACAACCACTTGAGAAAAAGCGAAACAAAGTCTTGTCAAAACTAAGCATTAAGGACTACTGCAAATGAAGCATTTCTGTAACAACAGTCAACATATCTCATCTCTGTTTATATATTTACCTGAGGATATGTCATCACTTTTTTCTCTTCTGTGTGGATCCTCTCAGGAAACTTTATTTTAAAATTTCACCTTCCTGATAATATTTCAAATTTCAAACACCACCAACACCCTGTTCCTGCTACCACACACAGAGACTGGATGGAAAGGATCAAAAACCTCATTCCCTCTTCTATAGCAGAGCCAAGATACAGAGCGCTGTTGGCTCTCAGAGGCAGACCAAACTGAAGATTCTCCTTTCATGCATTCAGAGCAGCATCATGAAGGACTTTAGTATAGAGATGGGAATGTGATTGAATTAATCTCTTATACCAGCAGAGTCAGTTAGGCATATCAATTGGAAGCTCAGCACAGGTGTTATTCAGAAACCTTAAGGACCCTTAAGGACCCTCACATTGACCTTCTCTTTGATGGCTGATAAAAACAACATTGATGCTTCCATTGAGAATGACAGAAAAATCTGTGGAGTAGATGCAGATGAAAGTATTTCAACTGTCAGAAAAACCTAGGTGTTTGTGGCCAAGTTACATGAGGGTAATTCATGCCTCACTAAGGTCTTCAGTGATTTTGCCCATTGTCTCCCACGACCCAGTTTATTATAATTACTTGTGTAGTATAATTAATATAAATTTTTCCTTTAGTTCTTGAAGAGAAGGTTTTTCTGTTTAATCAACTTGGCTGTTCTGCAACGCACTGTATACAACAGTGGCCTCAAACACTGTAAGTGGCCTGTCTCTCCCTCTCCAATGATGAGATTAAAGGTGTGAGTTGGTTGATGATGTTGTAAGAAAAAATACATGAACAGAAAAAGGGACACATAAAAAAGCTGGGATTAGGTGGACTCTGCCCTCTGATGGAGAAACAACCTCACTGGGAATCTCTGCTTAGTCATTACAAAGAGATGAACAATGTTTCAGGGATAATACCTACAGGTAGAGGAGTCATTATATCCAGCTGAATAAGGGCCAAGTTTGCATAATGGAGGAGGGCCGTCTCTGTAGTGGAGCACTGCTGAGGCTTAAACCACTATAAGAAGGCTGAGGAGAATGTTTTCTGTACACTATTAACATCCATATGCAGCAGAGGAGGCTTTCTCAATCTGCTGAGCCTAAACAACATTCAACACCTGAAGGGTTGGATTTACCATTTTTCCATGGGCACATACTCAGGTATGTGGTCTCTGACATGGAATTTTCCCTGTATACAAATGCCACTCTCATTCACTCCTTACCAAATTCCAATGTCCCTCTGCTCCCCACATATACAGTTACTGATTTCTATGTTAGCATTTATGTCAAGCAATGTACTACGAAGTAAACATGTTTTAGTTTGTATTACCATCTGTGGAGCTGATGATATTAATGACACCTTTCTACCATAAAATAAATATTTATTATGTCAATGCAGCAGGTATTGGACACAAATTATTAATAAATTCATTAGGAATTTAGTCAAGAGAATAATTTAACGTTAAAACTTTCTGTAATATACACTTATTTAAAATTGAAAATACCATGAATAAAATAATCTTCAGGTAGACTGTAATAAAAAGACCAATATCTTAGCTTACTGATGGTTATAAGTAGACTACCCAGGTTTAAGTCCTTATATTTTAAATCATTTTGCTTTAGTTAATTTTGACATGAATTTGCACCATTATTAAAAGTAATTTCTGAATCATTCTGTACACAACTTTATTGCCTATGTAGCTCATTTACCAAGAAGCTCCTGGGTGAATTAAAGTTGTATTTCTTGGTAAAATGTTTCTAAATTTCAATTATACATAAGTCTTCTTATTTTATTTTCTCTGACATCAAATAAGATCTGAACATTGTTCAATATACTGTAGTCAGGTCTCTATATTTTAAAGAACATTTTCTATTTGTAAACCCCGGGCAGTGATTATCTATCAATTTTTTTACCAATATAAAATTTCTTAATTAATATAAACTCTGAGCTCCAGGCATTGGATTTGCAAAATTCTTTATATCAGTATGGTTTTNCTCTAGTATAAATTCTGTGATGATTTTTAAGAATTGAGAAGTAGGTAAAGGATTTCTGATACTATACACATACAGGGTTTTTCTCCTAAATGGATTTTGTGGTGGGCTTGTAGATGTGAACACTATGTTATGTAATCTGCATATTCTTTACATTTATAAGTTTTGTCTTCANGACTGATTTTTGATTATCTTTAAAAGTGGAGAAATAAGCTGGGCAGCAGTGGCTCACACCTTTAATCCCAGCACTTGGGAGGCAGAGGCAGTCGGATCTCTGTGAGTTCGAGGCCAGAGTGGGCTACCAAGTGAGTTCCAGGAAAGGCGCTGCCAAAGCCATACAGAGAAACCCGGTCTCGAAAAAAAAAAAAAAAGTGGAGAAATAGGCAAAGATTTTGCCACATTCTGTACATTGACATATTTTCTCTCCACTGTGGAGACTCTTATGTGTCTTGAGTGCGAAGGATCTTCTGCAGCATTTTCCAGATTTCTCATATTTTTTTCTTCGTAGGGAATCTTGGATACCCAATAAGATTTAAAAGATCTGTCAAAATCTGTTTCCATATTTTGATGCAGACTTTTACCTCCAGTGTGGCATGAATCATTTGAATGATATTTGCATAGAGATTGAAGGAATTTACTCTATGTGGTACACTGACACATTTTTTCCCCAACATACTGTTTTGTAACCCTCTTTAAAATGGGTGATTTTATTGAGCCTTTTCTGTACTTACCATAGTCCAACTCTAATGTTCAGGATTTCTATAGTTCTAGTTCTAGTACACTGACTAAAATTTCAAAACTCATTTAAATTTTTTTCTTTCTAACTCTTTCTGTAAACCTTATCTTAGGTATGCTTCTGCTAGAGAGAAGAAGACTGTGGACATTGCTTAGGCACATTCAGAAATTTGACATTGTTTTAATGATTTCTGAACAGCAATTTAGTGAGGTTTAATAAGTTCAAGAGGGAAAACAAAGTTTTCAAAAGTTACTCAGTTTTTGTAAAATAATCATGTTTTTTAACAAAATTATTTTCAATTGTGATGATTCTTCTACAAGTTTCATGACTTAGATTTTATTTAATGCTGAATGAATTCCATCACCTATATCACATTTTAAAATCATTTTTGATTGGAGAAATTTATATATAACAGCAATATTTTCTTTNACNACAGGGGCTTAAAGAAACTNCATGCAACATTTTTAGTCNTGGAAGAATGTTGTATAGNCAAAATTTGTGTTATNGAATTCCTAAAAATTTTAACTAACTTTAACATGTNNTGTTAAAGAACAAATATTTTTCAACCAACTCTTTCAAAACAAAGAAAAAAGCAACATAAAAATTAAAAGTTATACATCAAGTATCAGTAAATAAAAAGCTAAAGAGGAGGGGGATTGTACAAGCTGGGGGTTCAAGTTCATGGTGGAGAACCCACAGAGACAGCTGAACTGAGCTTGTGGGAGCTCATGTACTCTAAACCAATGGTTAGAGAGCCTGCATGGAACCATTCTAGACCCTCTGCTTGTGTGACCCTTTGGTAGCTTGTTCTGTTTGTAAGCCTCCTAGCACTGAGATCAGGACCTGTCCCTGGTGCTTAGCTGGCATTTGGATACCATTTCCCCATGCTGGATTATCTTGCCCAGCCTTGAAACAGGGGGATGAACTCAATTCTGCCTTAACTTGATATGCCATGCTTTGTTCAAGCCCATGGGAAGCCTGCACATTTCTGAATAGAGAGGGAGGAGGATTGGGTAGGAAGTGGGGTAGATGGGAGGCAGGGAGAGGAAGTGTAAGTAGAGGAGGGAGAAGAAACTGTGCTTAGTATGTAAAATAAATACAAAATGAAAATAAAACAAATAATTAAAAATTTTTAAAAAGAGAAAGGACAAATCANTGTTTTGGGCATGGGAGTGTCTTAAGATGAGAAATAGTATAAGTCACTGTGTGAATCTANTAAAAATCAAACAAAATCACAACTNTTGTTTTAGTAAATGGTCTTAGTTCATTGATGCTGATATCTTCTGGTTTTTGGAATTAATATAAATATCTGAATGATAATGCATGGGAGAACATGTCTTCTCTCACTTCTATCTTTCCTTCATTACACATATTGTGCAAATTAAGCTCAGACCTCCTTTTCTCTCACAGCCAAAGTGGTACCCTAAGGCAACTTACTTAGAACCAAAGGTTTTTCTTCATGCCAGGTGCTTCAAACTGTCGATTACTCTTCCCCCAACCAGTTTCCTTTTAGTGACTCATAAACTCTTTTGCCTAAACACCTGTAAGTTTGTAGTTTGAGCAGATTTATGACAAATTCGTAATGTTTCACCAAATCACTAATAAGGATATATTTTTGACCATAAAAACTCCCTTTATGACTTATTCCGGGCCTTATTTCACCGCACCTCCTTTATTCACTCCCCTTTTGGGTTACAAATGAAGCTGCCTATCACTGCTCTTGTGGGGACCTTGAAAGATTTTTGCATTCTATTGTAAAAGAGTGACTGCTGGTGAGATTGAAGACAGGTTCCCCGACAGGACTGCCAGAATTTTGTCACAAAGGAATAAAGTGGATGGACAACAGAGCTTGGTGTACTTAGATTATTTTCCCTCAGATTATCCTCACCATTTGTACAATCACTTCTGGAGACCCTGGGAAGGAGACTATTGGAGAATGGACCCCTAATAGTTTTCATTAATGAGGCACTTAATGTTTCTTATATTCTTTTCTATTAAGCATTTTAACGTTAACATCATTAAATTGTTTTGGCAAACCAGCACATGTTGGGAGTGTATCATCTACCCTTGGATTTGTATTCAGGAGGCAGACACATGAGAATCATGAGTTCAAATATATCCCTGAATCATTACTGGTATCCAAGCCAGGATGAATAACAAACAGCAAAAAAATTGAAGGTATATGTGAAAAATGAAAATCAAAACCAGGAAGAACAACCCACAACCCTTTCACATACAGCCTTGCTTGAAAAGTATGATCACATACTGCCTGCTATTGAAATAAACCACAGACCACTTATATGATGGGGATCCCAGTCTATACATTACAACAGAAAAATACCTATCACTAAGTAAAAGCACAATAAATGATGTACAAAAGCCTCAGAACGAATATAAAGACCACAAAATTAACTTCACTAAATAGATTTGCCACATATATAGCATACTTGAGTATCTACCTCAAATGTTTCAAAATAGAAATCACAATACAGTGATCTCCACCATCAATCTTGAGTTAACATGGAGAATAATTTACTTCCTTCAAGGCTATGATAAAAATAAATGTGATTTTTCCTTCTTGAAGCTGAAGACAACTGTGATGTCTAAAGTCTTTACCAAATCAATTATATGAATCAGGTTTTTCTCTTGTATGTGTTTGTCCCTATTTCCTGACTTCAAAATGATACAAATAGGCCTTAAAATAATTACAGCACTAGAGATATGGGTAGGCAGTTAAGAAATGTTCATTCCCAGGAACAGGGTATGTTTTTTGACAGTTTCTTGTAATTCCTGCTACAAGATCCAAGGGTCTAACATTATCAGGAACCAGAATGTACAATCGCATAACCACACACACAGTGACATCACAAAATTACAATTAAAACAACTCTTTAAATAAACAATTTTTCATGAAAATTTTTCTCTTGTAAGCATTCATTACTGTAACAGGTGTTGAGGCATCTAAGGGCTTGTAGAGTTTTTCTTCATCATGAATTGGATCATGTAATAGAAAGCTAGTATGTACGCTTGAAGTCAAAGAAATCAATTCTTCTAAGTTGGTGGTATCATTTGGGAATATTTAGGAGATGCTGCCCTTGTAGAGGAAACATGCATCTGAGGGTAGGCTTTGATAACTTACATCCATACATCATTTCTAGTTCCCAATCTATTATTCATGTTGCAGGTTAAAGATGTGAGTTCTTAGCTTCCTGTTTTAGCTGCCATATCTGACACTTGTTGTCATGCCACTTTCTTGGTGATGATATATCCCTCAGGAACCAAGGGTCAAATTAAGCTCTTTTATACATTGACATACACTTTATCACAAAAACAAAAAAGGAACTAATACAAATTCATAAATTTTACACTTGAATTAGTTATTTCATGTAATTGAAGAGAAGTATAACATCTAAAAGTTTACATTATCATTTAAATTCATAGTGCATGTGTTACAGCTCTGAAAGTAAAGGTACTTTGACTGTCAGAAGTCATGTTATATCTGAAGATGTGGAAGGAAAGGTATATTGAATACCTACAGTTCTGAAGAAAACGGTACCCTGACTCAGAAGTCCATCTATACCAACAGCGGTGAAAGGAATGTATCCTGGAAACCTATAGGTGCATGGAGAGAGGGATTCTGGCTGTCAGGAATTCAAGCTACACCTGAAAAGCTGCTCCAGTGGGGGATGGTCTCCTCACAGGATGTCACAATCCTGCTCCTGAGAGAGAGCCATTACAACTGGGCTCCCCTACACTATACTAAAATTTTCCCAGCAGAGATTTCTATTGCTTCTATGCTCCACTCCATTAGGGAGTTTCCCAGCAAAGATGTCAGTTTCTTCTCAGCTCCAGCCCAAATTGTTATTTCACTGATTCACTCAAGTAAGGAGCAAACTGCTGGACAAATGTAGCAGTCTCTGGCAAAACGTTGTTACTTCTGCTTTGCTGCTTTAAGGGAATTTGACAGCAGAGGTGTTCATTTCTTCTCTGCTCTAATTTACTAGAGAGCTTCTGGTCTGCTCTGGTGATAGGTCTTCACCAAGAAGTCATTTAAGACATTTATTTGGGAGGGGGGAATCCAGTAGAGTGGCTACCTCTTCAAGGATAGAAAAGGACTACCACCAACTGAAACAGCATAGGGCTTATATAGGGCTTTCTAGGGACAGAGATCTTCCAGGGGAGTTTTCAGAGTGGGAAGTAGTCGGACTTCAATCTCTGAGGTTGCACAAGCTCAGAGATTGGCTGGATATCACGTACAGGGATTAGTTTGCTTCAAGATCAAAGTTGGTTGGCTTTGTGCTCATTTGGTCAAGGGTAGAGTGTGTATTTTTGGCTCTGGTTTCAGGGACAAAATGCATATGTTTAACTGGCCCCTTTTCTTCTTTTGGGCCTAGTTTCAGTGTCAGGGTATTTCTTTCACTAACTGTAGATTTAGTGCCAAAGTGTTTTTCTTTGGCTTCGGTTTCATGGCCAAAGTATTTGTCTTTCACTGGCTCTGGTGTCAGAGTCAGGGTGTGTTTCTTTGGTTGGCCCTTTTTCTCAACTCATAGGGATTCATAAATTCATAAATTTGTTTTTTCCATGAGTTTGCTGGTACAAACAATATAAGAACAAACATCATAATGCTTGGATAGATTGAGGACACTGTCATTTTTTTTCTACAGAATTGTTTTGTGTACTGATAAGCGTGTTGGCTACACATCTTACCAAATACTTTATATTAAACCATTAATATGTTTTTCAGATGTTGCTAGTTCATAATAGCTCCCTCAGGGGAGGTGATGAGAAGGTGTGGTGTCAATGACACAAACACTGGAAGTTAGGTAAAGACAAACAGACGACTCATTTATTCAATTATGAGGAAGGCCTTATATACCCTGTTCCCAGAACCCAGGCTGTGTACTGTGGTGACATTGCATGATTGTCCCTCATTGGCTTGGCATGAACACGAACTTGATCATGATCAATACAGCGATCTGGTGACATTGCATAGTCACACATTGTTAGCTAGCCATGATCTGGAACTCTGAGAGCACCTACTGCTATGTTCTCAGGCAGAATCTGCATGATCAGAAACTCTGACAGGGCCTGTTGCTAAGCCCTGAGGCAGACTCCAGTTTAGCTCATAAGATAGTACATTATGTGCATGCCTTGGCAAGTGGTTTGAGCCAATTTCTGCGACCCTATGGGCCTATCTTACTACATTGAGGTAGTCATAGACTACTGTAATATGCTAGGGTTTTAATAGTTTGTTTGGAAACAAAGTTTTACTCCTATATAAAGTGCAGAACTTTACCACACAGAGTACATTTATAGAGATCAGCAGTGTGATTTTTTTCTCATGATTTTGAAGATTGCTGATACATGCAAAGGCTTTACCACACTATTTACATTCTTAGTGTTTCTCTCCAGTATGTGTTATTTTATGCCTTTCAAGATGACTGTGATATTCAAACACTTTACCACATTAATTATATTCATAGGATTTCTCTCTAGTATGTGTTCTTTTATACACTTGAAGATGAGTATGACATGCAAAAGTCTTACACATTGATCACATTAATAAGGTTTGTCTCCTGTATGTGTTCTTTTATGCCTTTGAAGACTTTTGTGACAGGCAAAGGCTTTACCACACTGATTGCATTCATAGGGCTTCTCTCCAGTATGTGTTCCTTTATGCATTTGAAGATGACTGTAATATCCAAAGGCTTTATCACACTAATCACATTCATAGGGCTTCTCTCCAGTATGTGTTCTTTTATGCATGTGAAGATTACTGAGTTGTGCAAAGGCTTTACCAAACTGATTGCGTTCATAGGGCTTCTCTTCAGTATGTGTTCTTTTGTGAATTCGAAGACTGCTGAGTTGTGCAAAGGCTTTACCACATTGATTGCATTCATAGGGTCTCCCTCCAGTATGTGTTCTCTTACGATTTTGAAGGGTTCTGTGACAAGCAAAGGCTTTACCACACTGATTGCATTCATAGATCTTCTCTCCGGTATGTGTTCTTTTGTGAATTCGAAGATCGCTGAGTCATGCAAAAGCTTTACCACATTGATTACATTCATAGGGTTTCTCCCGAGTATGTATTCTTTCATGCATTTGAAGATTATTCTGACATGCAAAAGCTTTATCACATTGATTACATTCATAGGTTTTTTTTTTCCAGTATGTGTTCTTTTATGACTTTGAAGATTACTATAATATCCAAAGGCTTTACAACATTGATTACACTCATAGTGTTTCTCTCTAGTGTGTGTTTTTTCATGTATTTCAAGAGTACTGGAATATGCCAGGGCTTATTGAGTACATATAGAAGGTTTCTTTTCAGTTTGACTTCTTTCATGCCTGCAAGGAAAATGCCACATGTAAAAGCATTAACACATTCAATACACTATTTAATCTTTATATCTGCACCAATTAATTTTACAATTTGGTTCAATTGTAAAGAGGATTCAGATCTTAATGTTTTTTCATTGTGTTCACACTCACATTATTCTCCTTCATTAAGAGTTGTTTTACATCTTTGAGGATATCTGTGATGGTAAGATCCTTTATTACATGGATCAAATATACAGAATATTTTTTATATATGAGATTATTCACATATTTGAAAAGATTTGAAAAAAATCAGAGCTTTAACACATGTATTGCATGAATAAATTTTCCTATAATATGAGTCATACTATATTTACTAAATGAAGTAGGACAAACAGAAGGGTTTACACAGTCCAAGTACTCATAGGAGTTTTCTGCAGTGTAAATTTGTTGACACATTAAAAATGAATCTGGTGAACTAATTCCTTGTATACTTGAATTAAATTTAACAAGTATATTCAATGTGGGGACAGCTA
The DNA here is from genome assembly GCA_001675575.1 of Neotoma lepida. NCBI lineage: Eukaryota > Metazoa > Chordata > Mammalia > Rodentia > Cricetidae > Neotoma > Neotoma lepida. The sequence goes on along the minus strand of LZPO01027494.1, from coordinate 61,822 downwards.
TATATTTTCTAATTGTTCTGAGAGAACAGTATGCTATGTCTTTCTACATGTCTATACTCATGTAGAAAGTACCCAGTCAAGGAAGAATAATCAATGAAAGATTCCCACATTCTATTTACACAGCTTGATTTTTTTTGTACTCATAGGCTTGTGCTATAGGGATTAAGGTTTCTTCTCAACAACTGGCCCTTGACTCTTGACTCTAGCTGCCCCCTCACTAAACAGAGCAGTCACAACAAGTACATGAACTACACTACCATTACTATGGACTCTGCTTATTAGCAAGTTTTGAAAATATATTTATCACGTCTTCACTGTGTATACTTTTATAATATGAGTAGGATGAAATAAATAGATTGGCAGTTCTAACACATAACTCCCATGGTGCCATGATTCAAATGGTGGTGTCTGCTAAGGCATCATTCTCTTGTCTTTTTCTTAAAAGAATGTCTTCAAAATACAGTTCACCTACCTGAAATTGAGGTATATGGTTTTGTGAGAATTTAATAATCATCAATGCACTTTAAGTGTTGCTTATTTACATTGTTGCTTTATGAAAGAACTTTCAGGACACATTACAATTTCTTCAGAATCACATTTGCATCAGCTTGCATATGAAAATTACTTTTCATGTCTTCTAGAACTTTGACAATGTTCTTCAATATTATGGTCTTCCCAACTGTATCCTAAGAATATAGTATGAGAAAATATATATTATCCAAAACTATGCAAAATTGAAGTTACTATCTTCAGTGAATCTTAGAAACATGCCTGATTTATTCACCTCAATATTCTTTTTCAATCAAATTATAGAGGAGCATCCAAAATCATGGACAGTAGTCCCCATATTTTAAAACGTGAATGTAAATTCAGTCTTACCTATATGAGTAAGGTTTCTATAGGTCGCCAGCATCACATCTGTGTAGAAATTCTTCTGGGAAGGATCCAGCAAAGTCCACTCTTCCCAAGTGAAGTCGACATGCACATCATCATAGATTACTGCATTCTGAAATATCCCATATATATGTATAACACAAAACATCATTCTGACAACTTGTAAATGTATACTTCTGTGACAGTATAGTCATTTAATTCTGATTATCCCTACTTTAACTCTATGACATTATAATGTAATCACCAAGTCATTTTGGAAGGAAAATGAATAGGAGGGTCACCTCTGTCATTTCTGCACCCTTTAAAAGTGACATCACCTTGCAAAAGAAATGCCATTAAAAAACACAGAGAGAACTAAACAGATCAGCAGTATAGAGTACACATGACAGAAATTATATGAACAATTAGTAACTACAAAAAAGAAAAATAAGATGGACAAGCTAGGTTTATTGGCTCACACCCTTATCCCCAGAACTCAGAAGGCCGAGACAGATATATCTGACTCTGAGTTGAATGCCAGCCTAGTCTATGCAATCAGATCCAGGACAGCCAGAAGGGCACATTAAGACCATGTCTCGGCCAGGCGGTGGTGCCACACACCTTTAATCCCAGCATTCGGGAGGCAGAGGCAGGTGGATCTCTGTGAGTTTGAGGCTAGCCTGGACTACCGAATGAGTTCCAGGAAAGGCGGCAAAGCTACACAGAGAAAACCTGTCTCAAAAAACCAAAAAACAGATCATGTCTCCCATGCAAACATCAGTCAAACAAACATAAAAGATAGAAAGAACTCAGAGGTGTTTACTGAAGATCCTATAAAGAGTTATGAACTCACTCAAGGTCTGTATTCATCTTCCAGAAACCTGAAGTATCCCAATTCAAACTGTAACACCAATAAGATTTTACTAAAAGGCACTGCACGTTGTAACAGTTACAAATGGACAGATGAAAACATTTACAATATAAATGTTGATCATAAATAATCAAAACAGTGCAGAAGAGATGGCACAGTAGTAAAGAGAGCTTGCAGGTTTTGCGTAGACGTGGGCTCAATTGCCAGTACATATATGGGGGATCACACTATTTTTCCATATTCAGGGTTTCTGAGACTATCTTTAGATCACTGTGAGTACCAGGTACCCTCCTGGTGAACATCCATGCATACAGGTAAAATACTCATATTCATGTAAAAACTCAAAACAAATACAACAGGCAGGAAGAAGTTCATGCACTTGCAATTCAATGACTCAAAAGGCTGAAGCAGCATTATTAGCATGACTACATGCCATCCTGAGAAACAGAATGATACCCTCCACCAAATTTTAAAAATTAAGATATGAGTGAAATTAAGTACAACAGCATATGCTTGATATGTACAAAAACCTATATTCTAGACCCAACACCTGAAAATATAAAAACAAAAAAGCTAGAAATTTTGCCTACCTTTAATCTCAGGATTTGGGAGCCAGATTCTAAGGGATCTCTGAGTTTGAGGCCAGCCTGGTGTACAGAGGTGTATTTCCAGGACATCCAGGGTTACACAGAGAAGAGATCTTGTCTTCAAAAGCACACAAAAAATTAAAACAGCAGGCTAACAAACTGCCTTAGCAATGAATAGCATTTGTTTCTACTCTATCTTAGGTGATTTAGACATAAAATCTATAATGGTGGTCAAGGCGTGACAGCACAGGAAGGAAACTGGTTGATTAATTTCAACCACAACACAGTAGACATAAAGAACAGGAAAGGAGTTGAGAGTATAGAGACTCATATAATACCCACAATGAGGAATTTTATTCAGAATGGCTCCTCCTATGGGAGATTTTATTATTATTATTATTATTATTATTATTATTATTATTATTATTATTATTATTATTTGCAAATAACTGGAAGAAAGTCACCAGGAGAGACACATGTTCAAATATATCACCCTATCTGGGATGTTTTTTATTCAATCAACTACATTCTGACCCAGGTCACTATAGGCTTAAAGTGATCCATGAAGAAAATGCATTTAGTCACTTCAATGATCCTCAATTATAAGCAACAGCCCCTACACTGTTCAAATGTCCAAAGTCTCTTCTGACACTCAAGACAATCTCTTCACAGTGACATCTTGTAATACCATTCACATCCCAAGAGAGAGAAATAGAGACAGAGTGAGAGAAGATTGGACCAAGGCAAGACTGAAGGACAGCAGGACAAACATCAGATCCTGTAGGTCTGTCTCAGATGCATGCAGCTTCAGTTTCAAAGGGCTTAAATGGCCCTAGCCCTGCAACTTCCCATACATCTCTCTCTGTGGTTACTTCCACTCCTGTGGGAGCCCATTTTCAGGTTCCTTGTGGCTTTACGCAACAGATCTATAGAGAGGATGATTGGACCACGGGCCTGAGTGCAGGTGTCTGAGATGGTCTGAATGTTGCTGTGCTGAGGGGAGGTCTTTTGCTCTGCCCCTTAGCTTTTCTATAAATACCCTGAGGCAGAACAGTCAGGCTGGTGAAATAGGTTCTGGGCCCTCTTGAGGCTATCCTGTATTTCTATCTTTTCTCCACAATCTAAAATCCTTCTATCTAATATTTCCTGCTACTCTCACTCAAGAAAACTCTGGGAAACTGTGGGGTTGGTGGGTAGCTGCCCCAAAGAATGGTGTCATGAACAGGGACTGAAGAATAACAGTATAAGGACATAGAACAGGGACTGAAGAATAATAGTACAGGGACATAAAGTCAAAAGATAAAGGAAAATGATATTCAGATTTATGCAGAGTTTTTGGCGAAGGTGTGAGCTAGGCCCTGTCAGTGGAATAAAAGGAAAGGGACATGTCCGGTGTTGAAATGGAACCTATTTATTAAATAGGGCAGGGGGTTTTATCCTCAAGAAAAAAGTAAAATGGACTGAAATGATGTCTGAGGCTGCAGCACAAAAATCTCCTCTATAAAAATTTCTGTCTTCTATCCCTCTCTCAATTTCTATCTGTGGAAAATAAGTATAAGATATAGTGTAGTAATATAGTATAGGAAAAACTTAGATGTGTAAGGTCATGTAGAAAAAAATTTACTTAAGTTAGGTAACTAGACAGAAACTCTTCAATTTTCTAACTATGAGTGCTATGTACGCAAACTGGGGGAAAAAATCTATCATCTTTGAGCTTTATGGGCAGAAAGAAGCTCCTCTTTGAGCTTATTGTTGTGCCCAGATTTGGGACCCCCAAAAAGACCACCGGAGACTAAGGATGTCCAGAATGCAACAGCAAGGTTTATTCAGCACATGCATAATACAAGCTAGCTCGGAATTCTGGTCCACAGCACCACACCAGGGAGGAGAATTGCTCTCTTTTTGTGAGCCTAGCTTTTAAAGGCAAAACCCCAAAATTTCTCAAAGGGGTGGGGGTTTGTACGGGTTCAATTTTTACTAGCTTACTCTTAGGAATTTCTATAGCTCCTGATCCTTCATTTGATCGGCTTATCTCTTCTTACTCTTCAGGTTAACCTGTTGTTTGTCCTATCAGCTATCTCTGGAGTTGGGACATTCAGTGGTTAATCAGTTGCTTTCAGATAGCCCTCCGGGCATCCTGACTTTGTGACTTTTGTACTGTTTCAAATCCTGGAGCCTCTTGTCGGTATTTCTATGAGGCTCAGGACTCAGGCCTATTTCTTAGTTCAAGCAGAGGCTGATTAAAATTATTTTTGAGTGAGGGTCTTACTTTTAAATGAGGGTACTTCACTTATCAGGCAGGAAAAAGATTCCTATGGAAGCTTTTTGGTCCAGGGGAAGCTAAAATGCTAATCCCAAATGGCAGGAGAAAGTAATTTCTCCCTAAGGCAAAACTATGGGGGGTAAAAAGCCAAAAAGTTTGGAAGTTTTGGGAAAAGCTGGTCTTTCTCTTTTTTGGGAATGAGCTTTGCAATCTTTCTCTCTTGGAAAAAGAACTTCGTAAAATCTCTCTAAAAAGCTTAATTTTTCTCTCTCTCTCAAAAAAATGCTCTCTCCAAATACTTAATCTCTCTAAAAAGCCTTTCAGTGTTTTCTGAGTTTCTGTAAAGTGCAAAAATTAGAATCACCTGGAGATATTAGTACGGGAAAATTACCTGTAATTAGCTATAAGGAAAAACCTCTTAGGATGGCAAAAACCTAAGTTCTTTCTTTCAAGGTAGAAAAATCCTCCCTGCAATGAGGGAGGTAGGTCTCGAATTTCTAAAAACCTCTCTTCTAAGCTTTGTCTCTTCAAGCTAGTAAAAATCTGCCAGAAGTTCCCGGCGGTTAGTTCCTAGCTAGAGAAAGTGCAGCAAAAACCTGAAGCAAGAGACAGTTTTCCCAAGGTGAAGCCACAACAGAGGCATACAGGACCTGGGAAAGGGCTACTGACA
>LZPO01027494.1:34106-48106 GCA_001675575.1 Neotoma lepida | reverse complement strand
ACAAGACATAAAAACAGTACATGTAAAGAAATAATAGAGCTGAAAAATCAGGGCTAAAAATATCAGGACTGAAATCAATGAGATAGAAACAAACAACAAAAACCAAACGAAGAATAAATGAAATTGAAAGTTGTTTCTTCAAAAGAATCAACAAGATGACAAACTCATAGCCAAATTATTCAAGGAACTGAAAGAGAATATGCAAATTAATGATATTTGCTGTGAAAGGGAAGATTATAAAGCAGTTATCGAGTAAATTCAGAGAATCATAGGGATGTACTCTAAATTTTTGTTTTTCACAAAACTGGGAAATCTTAAAAAAGGTGAATTTCTTGATATACGTGAACTACCAAAGTGAAATCAAGATGACATAAACACTTTGAAGAGTCTTATAATCCCAGTGCAAAAGAAATAGTAACTAAAAATACTGTCACCCAGTTTGCCCAGAGCGAGATGGATTCAGAAAAAAATGACACAAGACTGTAAGTACATTTGTCATACAGGAAAGATATTGATTTTTGTGTGTTAATTTTTTATTTCAGTACATTACTGAAAGTGTTTATCAGGTATAGGAGTTTCTTGGTTATAATAGCTATTCTTGGTTATCAACTTGACTATATCTGGAATGAACTACAATCCAGAAATGGAGGGTACATTTGTGATCTGAATCTTAAGGCTAAAGCACTCTTTTGATCCACATCTTGAGGTAGGATTGACACATACCTTTAAATCCAGATTTTGAGGCTCAAGAAGTCACACCTTCCATCATAGGTTCTGCTGGAAGCTTATACAGGGACGATGCAAGAGAAAAGCATTCATTCATTCTTTTCCTGCTTGACCTCACTTTGTCCTCACATCTATTCCTTCACTAATATTGGAGCCTACTTCTTCAAAATTCCAGCATATACAGAAGACTAGCTGAGACATGCAGCCTTGTGGGACTGAGAAACTATTGGATTCTTGGACTTTCCATTCATAGCTAGCCATTGTGGACCAAAGCATGTAAATAATTCCAATAAATTCCATGTGTGTGTGTGTGTGTGTGTGTGTGTGTGTGTGTGTGTGTGTGTGTGTGTTTGTGTGTACATACAGAGAGATTCAATTTATTGTATACTATCATATCATCTGGAAATAAAGATACTTTGAATGTTTGCTTCCCAACTTGTATCCCCTTGTTTTCCATCAGTTGTCTTACTGTTCTAGCTAAGAATTTAAGTATTATATTGAAAAGAGAAGGATGAGTGAAAATCCTTGTCTTTTTGTGATTTGAATGGAAATATTTTCAATTGATCTCTATTTAGTCTCTATGTAGACTGTGGCCTTGCTATAAATTATCTTCATTGTATTGAGGTATATCCTCTGTATTCCAGTGATGACAGTGTTTGAAACAAGATTTTTCTGTATCTAGTGAAATAATTATGTGGCTTTTGTCTTTTAGTATGATTGTGTTATTGGTTTATGTATTTTGAATCATTCCTACATCTCTAGGATGAACTCAAGTTTATCATGGTAGATGACATATTTTGTTGTTTTTATTGAAAATAGATTCTTCTCACATATAAAACACCCCACCACATTTTCCCCTCCCTCTACTTCTCTGAACATTCCACTACCTCCCTTCTCCTCCACATCTAGTCCCTTCCAATTTCCCCTTCAGAAAAGGGTAGAGGAGCAAGAAATGACAGATAAACACAACAAAACAAGGTAAAGTAAGACTGATTAGCCCAGATTACTAGAGAAGAACAAAACACAACTGGAAAAAAAATCAATGAAATTATTTGTAATCATTATATTCATATATAGGTGCCTTTTCCATTCATCCTCAGAGAGGCTTCTGCTGTGGAATGATCTTTTTGTATACTGTGAATATATATTACTCTCATTGGTTCATAAAATGCTGACAGGTGGGTAGTCAGGTAGGAATTTAGGTGGGACAGCCAAAGTGATAATGATAGGAAGAAGGAGAGAGTCAGAGGAGTGCCATGCAGACACAGAGGTAACAGAAAATGAATGTGCCATTCTAATAAATGTACTGACACATGGCAGAGTGTAAATAAGGAAGATGGATTAACTTAAAATGTAAGAGCTCATTAATAATAAGCCTGAGCTATTGGTTGAGCATTTATAATTTATATTGAGCTTCTGAGTCAATTACTTTGGAACCAACTACTAGGTATTTGGGAACACACCAGTGAAAGAGAAACATCTGACTACATATGGGGCCCATCATGGGACAGAAATTTCCACATAAAACCTTACAAAGTTTAAAAATGATTTTAGACACAAGAACAGAGTCAAGCATGGCTTCTTGGTAGCTGCCTCTTCTCCAATGAGCTCTGTTTGTTGTCGGTGAGCAGGGTACAATTCCTTTAAGAGATGGCTTTCTGGCTCAGTGCTAGCTGCAAAAACAGATGGCTTTTTTAAGACTTATATGGTGTTTATGAACAGACAGCAGCACAGTACTTGCTAGGGGCATGGAACTCAAAACTTCCCAGGGTTGGGGTGGTAAACAAAGCTTTTCAGAGCTGGCAGTAAATATGCCTCAACTATGAGACTAAACTCCCCATGTACTGATGGGGAGGATCGAACACCAACATGTAAGTTACACAGTCGTTTTTTGGTCCTGCAGATAGAAAATGTTACAGATGCATTGTATGGACAGATTCAGACAAAATACCCTCTAAAATTACAGTAGCATTTCCTAATTTTTGTCTAATTAAAAAGGAAGTATTTTGAAAGACACCTTTCAATTTTACAATAATATAACTTCTGGGATTGAGTAATATTGAAGAATTATTTTTATTTTTTTCAATAAAACTTTTATTTTTATTTTTTTCAATAAAACTTAGAAGGGATCCTGGGTCTATTTATAGACTGTTGGTTTGGAATGGGTAACTTACCAAGCATGTTGGTCTTCACCTCTTCTGGGTGACATGCTTCCTTCTGGCTTGCCTATCAAGCCACTGCACTGCCAGGTGACTCTGACCTGTTCCAGGGTAGGGAAAATCCCTACCCCCTGGAGATTTGTGTTCTTAGGATAAAGTATGTATTTAATGTGTGGTCATGGGTGGATGGGGTTGGTTTAGAATGTGGAACTGAATTAGATTATGGGAGACTGTGACATCATGATTGTTGCCTGGCAAGCCCAATGGAATTCTCTCTGCTCATATCATGGGCTCAACAAGCAGGGAGCAGCTGAGATGCATTGTTCTCTTTAGATGTTTTACTATTCCTATTGGTGACTTGCACAGTCTTTAATACTAGCATAAATGGGAGATGATTCTCCAAACAAACCTATGACCAAAACCTTGGCCTATGGCCCGGCAGCTGACACTATTTCACAAGTCCATGGTACCTAATATCATTGAATGTACTCTGTGTACAAGTTTTTCAAAGACTTTTGTTGGTAAATGTTCTCTTCGTTGAGAGTAAAACTGTGGACTAAGAAATTAAAGACATCATAGGCATCCAGCAATGGGTGAGTTTCCCATTTTTATCTTCTTTTGTCTTAATTTTTTAAATGTTACAGCTTGGATGAAAGGTATCTTGAAAGGCAAGGGTCAAGCAATATCACAAAATCACACTTCACAGAAACCTCACGCAAGAGATTTATTGGGAGGTTGAAAACTAGGAGGGTGGCTATCAATGCTTGGGTAAGAAACAGTGAGAAACTGAACAGAAGGCAGAGTTTATATAAAGCCCTTTACAAGTATTAGGACAGAATATAGACAGGTGTATGATGGAGGCCATGTACAAACACAACCTTCATCAGGAGCTCAGTTTAACCTAAGTAATAGTCTGAGTCACAGAGGAGAGGAATCTATTCTTGTCAAGTTAGTTGTCTATTCTCATGTGAGAGTAAGTAAGATCATTTGTCTCTACACGCTGTGTACTAGAGCTGATCTGTCAGTTGAATCATATATCTAGAACCTGAGTAGAGTTCATAGGAAGTTTACAAGAATGTAGATCAGTTGAGAGCAACAAACAGCTCTCTTCATTCTTTTTGGTAGAGAGGGAGAATGGCATGTCTCCAAGCCACAGAGAGTGTGATCTTTCCCCAAATGTCACCTAAGATCGTAAGACAAATTGGGTTTCTGCTGAAGGCTCAGTCCTTAGGTAGAAGCTTCCTATTGGAATATGAACAACATATTCCAAGTAAAATGGGAAAATTACCATTAATCCAGAGAAAGCTATCTGTTCTGTTTACATGTGGCATGGATTTTATATGANCATGCATGTCACTTTTTCTGTCTTGTTTGTTTGTGTGTGTATATGTGTGTTTGTGTGTGCACGTGTATGTTTGACTGTGTGTGCACTGAAAGAATGATTCAATAACTTAGTTACACCATTTCTTTGGACTTAGTCTGTGATTACAAGTTCCCCTGAAGAAAACAGGATGAAGAGAATTTTATTGGCTAAAGGGGGGCTAAGAAAGGCAGTGGCACAGGAGTTCTGTTGTCTCCATATTGGGTTATGAGAAGGTGTGCACATACAATACGTATAAGTGTTCATCATCACTGCAATACATAATGATGATGCCACTTGCATGTGTGCTCCACTGCAGGCAGACTAGGTAGCTGTGGGATAGGAGAAGCAATAGTTAAAATTCATACAGAGATATGGATCCTTAGCAGAAAATTAATGAGTATAAAAGTTGCTCTTCAGTGGGTGGGTGGTTTATCATGAGGAAGTATATTATATTATAACAGTCTGTGAGATGATAACTGCTGCTTAAAACCCAAGTGGCATTCTCTCTGCACATATCATGGGTGTAACAAGCAGGGAACAGGTGAGATGCAGTGCTTTCAATGGTTATTTTTTATCCTGTGTAAGTGTCCTAATCAGCATTTAAATTCAGCATAAGTAGGTGGTGATTCTCCAAATGAGGCTATGGCCAAACAATTCCATAATGTCTTTTCAGCTGACAGTCTTACCCAAGTCAATGGTACATATTTTCCTTGATTACAATCTGTGGAAAAGTATTTCAAAGACTTGGTGGGTGTCCTCTACCCTGAGTGAAGAGTCTGCAAGCTGAACAAATTTTGCAGATTCTTATGCTGTCCTGTGGACTACTTGTCCTTGCCAATTCAGAGTCTGGTGGTTTTCATGGATGCTTTGCACTGAGGGACACCATTGGACAGGTGTGGATCTGAGACTAGGCTGAATGGCTCCCAACATTCCAACTTTTTTATTTTTTNAAATATTGAGGTAGACATCATGGATCATAGCACATGAGGTATTTGATTATGACAGGAATAAGAATAACAAGGATCAAAAATAATACTACTGTAATGCCCAGATTAACAATAAAAGACATAAAATTCTTGCAGAAACATAAGACTGGGTAGAAGAAAGGAAAGAGGCAGCATGTGAGAGAGTGTAAATCTGATGATGGAAGTCATGAATATTCATTTCTAAATTAGAACTATTCCAAATTCCCTAAATGTCTGCCTGAATCATCTTCCAAATAAAACAGTGCAATTATATATATCAATGGAGTAACACATATTCATTTTATATGATGCATGACAAGAATCCATAGGTCTTTCATTTATATTTTGAATTTCAGTGCCCATTTATAATATAGCCTCTTCTAAAACGTTAAGCCTATTCACTATCCTTTATCTACATCTTCCTGTGTAACAAGTACCAGAGAAACATTTTTGAATAATTTATTCATATGATCAGCTGTATGTACTTGCTGTCCCAGAGCAGTGATAAATGCTGCCACAGAAGATATCAGTGCACTAACACCTAAAATCAAAGCTGCAACAAATCGCTTTGGATGAGAAAGAGCTTGGGAAAAAAACTCTAAGGCATAAATACCAAGATCATCAAACCAACGCAAAGATCAATTTATAGGCATCAAAAATGAAAGGAAGTTGTACAACAATCAGGAATTACCTGGAGTAAAACTATGATCAATACAGTTAATAATAATACAATTAATACAGGAAATATCATAAATAGAATATGATTTCACAATATGCAAAGACCAAAAATCTTCACCTGTCAGCACAGAAAAGGGAGCAGTAACATAGGCCTGAAGGCCATTTATGATTATGACAGAATGTAGAGGCCTTTGTAATATATGTATAATTGGTGGCTGTAAATAACTTGTATAAATGTCTTTCAACAAAAGGATGAGGTGGATATTTAGTCAAATACATAGGGAAAACCCATCCAGATGAAAATCAATTATTTAGTTATTAAAAATTGTTTGTTCCAATGAGAAAACCTTTGTTTATTGGTAGTCAGATATTGTGTGTAATCATGAGTAAGACTAGAAACAGACCAGTCATAAATTTTACCTTGGATGTCCTACGGGTAATAAACAATACCTTTATCAGAGAAACAAAAGTAAATCAACCTGGAAACACTGTAACAGGACCAACAGACTCCCATGAATGATAGCATTTGTCCTGGGGCAAGAAATTAGGAACCCCCTGGCGAGGTCTCTCTTTAGCAGTAGCCAATTGAGTGTGGAGGGATTCATCAGTACCTGAGAAAAAAGAAAAAAAACAAAGATCTCCTTTTTATCCTTCTTTCCTCCAGTGAAGTCAGGCACCAATGACCTATCAGAGAGGAAAACACATCAGGCTCAGGAGGGATATCAGCTGAGAAGGAGAAAGGGAAGGCATCTGCATGTCCTGTATAGTTTAGAAGACCAGAAATTTTACGATGAACAAAAGCATCTGTATCTCCCCCAATCATCCTAGAATCATTAACCAGCACTTTACTTTCTCAAAATCCCAAGCTGTAGGACAAAATAGAGGTAGCTCTCTAACACAAGTTCACAATATTTCCTGAGCAGCACATATTAATAATAAAGATAGCAGTACCTGCACAGAGAGCACAGCAATCATAAACAAAATTAGAGATGGAAGAGTGACTTTACTGCCTTGATCAATCACAAGATCCTCAGTCATCTATCCCAGGCTTGTAACTTAACATTCCAGCACCTGTGTTGAATGAATTACAAGGGGTATTGTAATCATCTATTACTATTTTTTGCTGACATTGTGATGTCCCTGGAGACCCAAAAGGCTGAAATGTTGAACAAGTCCAGAAAGAGCAGGCTGCTTTATTGTCCAGGTTCTGTAAGACCATCTGGGGCTAGAGACATGCAAGCATCAGGTGGAGCAACCTTTAGTTTTAAATTGGAAATCTGCTGGAATAGATGTACATTAAGGGCAGGAAACAAACTTAAGGATTATTAGGTGGGAATTTTTTTCATAGATTTACATTTGAAACTTCCAGTTTCATGATCCTGGCAGCTGGGAAGAGGGGTGTGGCAAAATCAGGGAAAGGGGAAGAGGTCTCATCCCCTCAGAATAGGCAGGTGGAGAAACAGGTTCGATGACTGTCAATACTTACCTGGAGTTCATTTTGATCTGTGAGAGGTGTATCCAAGTAGATTTCCTGAAGCTTATAAAAATCTTTTTTTAAGAGTAAAAAGTTTTAGATATATTAGCATTATCAATCTTTTGACGTCTGTAGAGAAATTCACATTGTAAAAAAGGCAGTAGACTCTTGCCTTTCAGACATTGTAAAAGTTTGGGAACTTAAAAATAATTTTGGTTAAAACCTTTAACATTCTTTTTTTTAAAAAAAAAAAAAAAAGATTGGGTGTATATAGATTAGGCAAATGCTTTTAGTGTGATGAAAGCATTTTAAACTCTGTATTTAGAAAACAACTTTAGAGATTAAAATCTTGAGCTTGTGACTATAATAGGCAGTGTATACCAGACTTAAATTCATAGCTTATTAGAACTTATAGATTAATATTAGAACACTGAGCCATTGAAGTTTTCATGTAACAATAAAATAGTGAGAGAAAGTAATCTGAAATATTTTATATACCTTTTGCCATCTCTTTATGCCTTCATAAATTATATCCACATACCTCAAAACACCTTTTTAGACTCTCCCAACCCAAATCTTTATGTCCTCAGAACTCTGTAACTTGTGTTTACTTGTATATTGTTACATATTTGTATATATACATATATGTATATCCACATATATATTTTACTTCTATAACTTGTATATATTTTTATACCTTAAAACACTTTTTAGATCCTCATAGTTTATGTTTATATCCTTAGACTTTGTATAANCTTTACACTTTTTTAATCCAGTTGTTTACCAGGAGGCACAGGTGGTTGATTATTGAAGCACTTATTATAAAGCATGTTACTTGAAACAATAGGAATAGGAAAAAGTTATTCTGAAACCTATTTGATGAATTTATCTCTTTTTTGAATCTGGTAGCAAATAAAATTGTTTTTAGACCTAGTAGTAGCTTTAGAGTAGCGAGGCTTGTGGCCTGAGTTTTCCATAATGGGAGAACTGAGATGGCAGCTGAAGCCTTGCAAAAGAAACTGGGTGCTTGTTGCTCTTAAAGCNACAGTCAGTCAATATCCTCAGAGATCTGAAAAGGACAAATTAAAACTGGAAAAATTATGTAAATGGTCTATTATTACTTAGAATATCAGAGACCCATTACCTAGACAGGTTACTCACCTCAGACTGTGGTGGTCTCCATAGTCTCATTAGAGGCAGTAGTTGTAGGTCTCTGGCTGTCATACATGACAACATACAGAGTAGCATAGGCCTTTGGTTGCCAGAACCAGGTCTGAGATTTTTTTCTGTAGAGGAGAAACTTTGGGGAATGATATCACTTTGACCAGGCCAAGAAGGGTGATTGACCCAAAAATGAACAGTTTGAGCAAAGCCCTGGCATCAAGGAAAGCATGGATCAGTTTTATCCAGTGGTTAGTGTTACCATAACGCAGGTGGAGTTTTCTTGTCCTATTTATATTTTTGATACCATAAGAGTTCCTGCTGAGAAGGGGCAGTTCTATCTAATAATGGAAGCAAAAACATTTTATATGCTGTTTTTCAGATCTCTGAAGCACATATCTGAATAGAAACTTTATTTGGTTTAATTATATGTTTTAGATTTCACTTTGAAAACTTATACAGAGGGCTAAGCAAGGCTTATTTTATAAATAATTGCATTAGTATTTCACATGACTATAAGCATAATTTTGAACATATGAAAAAATTTCATCATTTATAAGGTGACTAACCATGAAATTGTATTTTAATTATCTTTAAAAGTTTACAATAAACTAATAGCTTTTATAAGACTAAATTTTTATGTACCATCTCTGTTAGGATTAGCCTTTAAAATAATTATTTTGAGTTGAAGCTCTTTTTTATCAAAATAAAACTCTTAAGCATAGAAATAGTCCATAGAGAGACTGGCAACTCTCCATTCCTTTTATAATGCACCACGAATCAAAGTGGTCTCAGTAAGGAAACCAAAATAGCCACCCAAGAGTGAATAGGGAAAAACTCTACTCCAAACGACCAAGGTTGCCTCTTGAGAAAGCAAGGAGAAATGACAAAGGAAATATTTTTAAGGTTAAGGGAGAATTGGAGAATGGAGACAACTCTTAGTGGAAAGTGAAGGGGTTCCAAGGAAGAGCTGAGAATAGTTGTGAGTAAGCAGAGGATGTTAGTGTTGTGATAACAAGAATTTCTATCTGAGATGTCTCCAAATAGACTGAATAACCTGTCAGAGAGAAATGTCCCACCTCACAGAGGAATGGCAGCCCTTTCCACATGATGGGGTACTTGTTGGGTGAAAGGAAACTTCCTGACATACTGGTATGGTTTTCATAGTAAAAATAAACGTGACACCCGTCCAGCAGGAGGGGAGAGACAAGTGCTTAGAGCAGGAAAGGTGGGGGTGACAGCTGGAGAGATGAATGAGTAAAGTTGTCCCAAGTGCAAGGATAAAATTAGGGGTAGGAGATCACTTATTGGAATTTCTAATTTTGTGTCAAGGGCCTGTCATAGCACTGTAGACAATGTCACCAAAGGCTTCCTTGTTAATTTTAGCCAAATGACCACTCCAAGCCATATTTTTACATCATTACACATTTTGTAAGTGAACTTTTTCCCTCTACAGTGAATGACCCTGCTAGAGGAACTGATATGTGATGGCAACAAATGCTACCAGCCCCGTTTCACATTTCTCAGGGGTTCCTGTGGAGTGATTTCTAGTCAGGCTCGGCAGGAAANGCCAATCAGGATTATGATACATTGTTGCTTCTTTCTTAGATCCTGAAGGAGATAACAAGGTGGTTCCCTACACAGGAAATCAAGGGCAAACTTTACAAATAAACTGAAAATTCCATAACTTGACTAGTAGAAACTTTTAAACATTTTATTTTAACCATAATGGTAATAATACCTGTATAAAGAGCAAGTACTTTTCAACCACGTTATCCCATTTCTGTTGGAAGAGGGTACTCACTTGTCAAAACGTCTTTGATTACCCATCCCTCCCTAAAACGAGGGGCTCTCTTGGTGGGTCTGCAGCACCCTTATAAAGGATCTTATCCCCTTCAGTCCCAGTACATACTGCCTTGAGGTCCGTGTTCCTGGCCACACCCTGAGAAGTCCAGCAGGGCTCAGGTTCAGATACTGAGGGAGGAAATGGCATTGGCACAAGGAAAACTTCTGACCACTAAGTAGATTGCACTCAAGTGGCCTCAAATGCCTCAATCCATCTTTATTTATACGGTAACAGAGTTTTTCTCACCAGGGTTATATAAACAGCTTTATTATTAACTCCTACTTTTGACTTTTAAAGAACTACATCATATTTTAAGAAATTAATCATAGTCATTACAAAAGCCCTCATTATCCACCTTTATGCTACACCAAACATACTTTCCCATCCCATACATAATTTTATTCTAGACATAGAGTTCAGCATTTTTCAGGCTTAACTAATTATTGAGCTAGACAAAACTTGTTATTGCAGCACTATGTCAACTGGCAGCTACATGCAGGTACAAAATTAAAAGTTAATAGACATGAGTACAATGCTTTAAGGATAACTATTAAAAGCAATCCTTTAATGTCTGCAAGATATGTTTCTATCCTGTTCCATTTTCTACAAGTGAGTTGTATGTCTCAATCTCTATGCACAAGGAAGACTTTGATTAGGTACTCTATTCCCATATACNATACCATAATTCTTTCACCAATAAAAGATTCTGTGCATGGTAAAGAAGGATCTCTTCATCCCATAATTTGCATTGCATTTTCCCTNTTGGATTATATGAGATNNTATCATAGATTTTANATGCTTGCAGTTGGCAATATNTGTGTTTCTGAGGCTTGTCCCTATTCTTTGTATGCATGCNTTACTCTCCATTTCAGAATTCTGAGACATTGTTAATGTCCCAAGTGGGTTTTTTTTTTGCCTCAAATGTACCTAACTACCTCTCTTGAGTCAGAAAAGTTCCCTGGATTAAGAGTTTAGTTAGTAATTCCAGATAAGAGATTTTAGAAGCACTAGCTCCCTGTTAAATCTTAGGAGAAAATGTTCAAAAAAGTACTGTGGAGACTAGGCTGGACCTGTCTCTTATACACATCTAGATGTGTATAAGAGACAGGAGTTTAGTTAGTAATTCCAGATAAGAGATTTTAGAAGCACTAGCTCCCTGTTAAATCTTAGGAGAAAATGTTCAAAAAAGTACAGAATTTCCAGTCTGTGTGACTGATAAAGTAAAACAAAACAGCCCAAATAAGCACCAATATAATGAGAGACAAAAACGCCTGGAAGTTGCATGGATTTTATAAATTCCTTTCCTGTCACATGAAATACTGATCCCTGTCAAGGGAGAGTCCATCCTGTGGTTGCCTGGCCCCGAGGAAATGCATTGCACAGTTAGTCATACTGAGACTAGGCTCCATGGCCCCAACACTTTAACTTTTATTATTTGCCCCTATATATTTTTCATTGTCACTTTTATTTTACTATTTATCTTTCTTTCATTATGTTCTATTTTTCCTTTTCACTTGTTCAATTCTTTCTTCTTTCTTGCAATGTTACATTTTTAAATGTCCTTCATAAGAGAAGTTAACATTGATGCCATAGACCAACTACAAGTCAAACAATGTTTCTCCAATAAACAGCATGCTGATTATTATTTTTTGGTTGTACATTGGTACACTATAAGACATCTTTTTTTGAGATTGAATGTGTAGCATTAGTGAGAAGCAGGCTTTTTTCCCCTCAGGGTGAACATTGGCAAAACCAGTAAGTTCCATGCTGGGATGGAATGATGTTTAAATCCAGTGAAATAGGAAGAGATTCATGTGTCCAAAATTCACTGCCTTTGTAAGTTACGTAACAACCATCATCTTAAACTATCTGACACACTTATAATATGGAGACAGTTTCATCCAAATTGGTCAAAATCCCCTGGAGAAATAAATATCAGGGTCAAAATTCAATAAACCTTCTAGTCATCTTATTCCATAGAGCCACCTTCCTTGCAAATATATTGTGTGATCACAAGTGAAATAATGGATAGCATAGTATCCAAATATTATGTTTCATCATTTTGGCTTAATTAATCTCAAGAAAATACTAGGAAGGGTGCATTCTGGTTTTGTTTCCTATAAGGGAAGCAAAGCATGAAATGATATGAGTGACACTTCAGAGAGATTCTTGTAATTACTAAATGTACAACATTACATGTCCTACTAGCACTTTCCAAGAACTAATATGAAGCAAAGACAGGTCTATGATGGGGGCTATGTACATTCAGAACCCCCTCTGAGTAGCACAGGGTTATACAGTTTATAGTCCATGGAGCAGGGAGAAGTATCTGTTCTTTTCAAGGAAGTTGTCTATTCTTCTGTCAGAGTATGTCAGACTATTGATTGACTCAACATTATGTGCATTACAGGTGATTAACGAATTGATTCATAAACCCAGTTTCTAGTGAGAATTCAGAACAGGTTTACAAGGCTGCAGTTAAGTTACCAACAACAAACAGCTCTCTGGATTCTTATGAGTAGAGAGGGAGAATGGGATATCTGAAAGCAACAGATTATATGATCTTTTCCCAGGATGTCACCTAAGATCGCTACACAAATAAGGGGTCTTCTGAAACTTCAGTCCTTTGGTAGGAGAAGGTTCTGTTGTGATATGAATGGCATATACCAAGTAAATCAGGCAACTTACCCTGAATTCAGAGAAAATGATGTGCTCTGGTTACTCCTGTGATAGAATGTATTTGAGCATGTGTGCCATATTTCTGTTGTGAATATGTATGTTAACATGTGTGTGTGTTTTCCTGTGTGTGTGTACAGGAAGAATTATTCACTGACCAACTTCCTCCTTTAATTGAATCATGCCCATGGGTTCAAGTTGCCTGAGGGAAGTTAAATGAGAAGAATTTGGTTTTCCTGGCTGGAAGGGATAAGAAAGGCAGTGACACAAAAGTGGTGTTGTCTCCATTCTGCTGTCAATATGAGAAGAGTTGTATATAGAATATATATATATGTGATATATATATATGTAATATATATATATATATGTGTGTGTGTGTGTGTGTGTGTGTGTATTAATCAGTCATCAACCTACTGCAATGGCATAATGATGCCTTCAGTTATGTCTGCTTCATTGTATGCCGAGTAGGTAGCTGTGGGATAGGAGAAGGAAAATATAGTTACAACCCATACAAAGACATGGGTCCTAAGGAGAAATTTTATGAATATAAAATGTGGGATCTTTAGGGGATTGGTTTGGTTTAGCATGGGAAAGCATGTTATATTGTGACAGTCTGTGCAATCATAATAGTTACATAGTAACATCAGTGGGATTCTCCTGCTCATACCATGGGCCCATCAAGCAGGGAGCAGCTGATACGCAGTATTTGCTTTGCATGTTTTACTTTCTCACATAAGTGGAGTTTACATTTAATATCACCATNGATGGGAGGTGATTCCCAAAACAAGGCTATGGCCAAAGAGTTGTCCAAATGTCCTTTCAGCTGGCACTATTACCAAAATGAATGGCACTTAAAATAACTACATAGAGTCTGTGGAGATGCTTTTCAAAGACTTTTCTTGGTAGATGTCCTCTTCCCTGAGTAGTAAAACACTGGACAATAAAATTAGAG